>JAKELG010000379.1:0-35795 GCA_021527035.1 Lactarius vividus | reverse complement strand
GAAGTATTGCCCAGCTTACCGGGTCCTGGGGGTTTACGTCCCCCCAAACGTGTCTGCAGATGCATCCATTTGCGTTGTTGCTCGAGTGCCGCCGTCTTCATTGGGCGTACGTATTTGGGACTGTGGAAGTTGTACGCATTTTGTAAAGTTCTACTGGAAGTCCGCCGGGTGAATTTGTCGAGAACTAGCGAAGTCGTCAAAGCGATATCCCGCTTCTCTAACTGCTTTTCAAATTGGCGATTGTAGGAGTCGATGTCCTGTCCTTCCATCGGAATCCTTTCTGTAATTCCTGCTGTGCCCTTTCTTTTTCGAGGGGTGTCAGCAAACGTATTGCGCAAGCCTAGTTCGATAGCTTCCCAAATCACTTGTCGTATGGTCCGTGCTTGGCTTTGTAGGCCTTGACCCATTTGGTGGTGGATAGGACCCATTCGTTGACATGTTTCCTTGGATAAAGTAAGGAATATCAATGCTTTGTGATAGGGAAGGGTGAAACGTAGGGTTGTCATAATCGTTTCCACGAATAGTTCCCATTGGGTGAGGAAACTGTTGTACTTTGGTGCGGTCCCCTGTGAACACGAGGGGTTCTCGGCCCATGAATTTCTTGGGTTTGGTCCGCTTGATAGTTTGGTCCTGTCCTCCTGGATCTCCTCCTCCGTCGCCTCCTCCACCTCCATGTCCTTCGGGCGGGGGTCCTCCTCGACGATTGATGCGCGTTGGTTCCTGGAATGTTAGTGGGTTGCTCGGTGATCGTAAGTTAGTCATGTATGTGGGGATTGACTCAGTAATAGTCCCAACTGCTCTTCTTCTTCTTCTGCTTGGGCTTCGAGGATGCGGATTTCCTCGGGGTTGCTTCCCAGTGATGGGGATGGCACAGGTGTCTTTGGGGGTAGGGGGAGCGGATTGGTTCTTCTTCTTGTCCGTCGATGGGGCCCCCACTGATCTCTTGTGGTGACTTCGCTTTGAAGGATGTCAAGTCTGAGACTGGACCCGGCGGGTCTGACGATTTTGTATTTTGCCGTGGAGTTCGTCCCACTTAAGTTCCGTCCAACAGACGTGATCGAAATTGAATTCTACGGGGATGAGTCCGGTTTTACCGTCCTTGTAGGTGTAAAGGACTACGTAGCCTGGGTCGCCTTGTTCTGTCTGCCAAAAGGCTCCTTTGAGGTATTGCTTGGGGATATTTCGTTCCCCTCTCCTGTCAATGTGATACGGTCTGAACGGGATCCAAAGATCGTGGGTTGTTACTGCGGAAGCCACGTTGAAGGATCTTGGTCTTAATGTAATGTCTACCACGGACGTTGGTCTGACTTAGATGCTGCTGTACGTGGGTTCCCTCGCAGGTGAAACCTGTGGTTGTCCGAGTGCTTGGGAAAGACGGCAGGATGGGGCCAATACGTGCCTGTAGAGTCCCTGTACGTGTAGAGGGTTTCTGCGATAGGAACGTTGGCGGGTGGACAAGGGACCTTGCGAATGTACTCCCAATCGAGGTTGTCGACGATGTAGTAACAGTGAGTCGGGCATGCGGTGCGGGAGTTAAGGTATTCGAATACGAGATGACACGTGGTACCAGGCGGGTAAGAGACGGTCGGTTGATCTACCATTCACGGTGGAAGATGGAGATAAGGTCACGGGGATCCCTTCTTGGTCGTAGAGGGATATACCGGAGCTAGTTCACTTAAGGACCTCTGAGGCCCTTAGCACGAGAGACGAGTAGAAGGTGGTATTGAAGAAGACCAAGATGGGGATCCTGGTCCGTACTACTGCGAACTTAAATACAAGTAAGGGAGCCAGTTCTAGCTCCGCTCGAACTCGTAAGTAACCAATAGCGTAAGTAGCGTAAACCCTAGTACAGTAGTCCTAGGAATCAGTCATCCTACTCGTAATGTAGTACATGTACAACAATGGAGTCGTCAGTCATCAACATAATCACAATCACGTATGACAGTAGAAAGCATCAGTCAGCCGGAACACGAGGCAACTAGATCCGAAGTCCATGACGTATTACTCCCAACATACCGAGTCATCACGAATATGTCAGAGTCCACAACCGGGCCGGGCAGTCCATGAGCGAAATGTTACACTGATCAAGCACTCTTATGTAGGTAGTGCCGCCGGTGGAGTCAAAGACCTCCTGTTCCGGCACTGGTGTGGTATATTGGTGAGGGATCAGGTCACCACGGGACGGGAAGACGTCTTCATCAAATGTAACATCTCGTGAAGAGATGAAGCGTCGGCTATGTCTGTCCCATAATTTATAGCCCTTGGAAAGAGCTTCATAGCCCACAAACACGGCTTCCTTTGCTTTAGGATCTAATTTTTGCTGGTTGTGTTCTGGTACATGATAGTAGGCTTTGCAGCCGAAGACTCTAAAGTACGAGACATCTGGAACTGTACCATTCCAGAGCTCTAGCGGGGTTTTCCACTTGTTAGAATGAGTGGGAGTGCGATTGTATATGTGCACTGCAGTTTCAACTGCTTGTTCCCAGAAACCGAGGCTAAGGCCTGCATGATGAAGCATGCTAGTGCCTTTTTCCATAACCGTACGGTTAAAATGCTCGGCTCTCCCATTCTGTTGTGGAGAATATGGCATAGTGAGACGATGCTCAATGCCCACTTCCAGAAGTATGTGCTTAAGATCGTTGTTGACATACTCGCCGCCACAGTCAGAGTGTAAGGATTTAATGGGCTTATTCAACTGTTTTTCAGCCCACGCCTTATAGTGTAAGAAGGCGTCCTTAAACTGATCCTTGGTTTTCATAAAGATGACGACTGCTGTCTTTGAGAAGTCATCTAAGAAAGTGGCAAAGTATTTGTTCCCCTGAATAGAGTTGCTCTGAAGGGGTCCAACTAGGTCACTATGGATGATCTCGAGGTGATCCTCGGCACGTTTCATGGAAGGAGGGAATGGGAGTCGAGACGATTTGCCAAGTTCACAGCCATGGCAAGGTCCGGCTTCCACTGGGGCATTATTTATGACGAGGCCTTTTACAGCCTCGGGAGCATGTCTCTTCAGCGCTTCTTTGGACATATGGCCCATGCGCTTATGCCAGACATCTAAGCTAGCAGATGCAGGTGCTTTGACAGTATTTAATTTATGACTGTCAAGCCAATAGAGATTGGCAGCTTTATGTCCTTCCGCAATAGTCTCTCCTTTGTATCTGATCGCGAAGGAGGTGGAATCAAATAGAACAAGTGCACCTTTATCTGTCAGGGCACTGGTGGAGAGGATACGTGAATGCATATTTGGGAGGTGCAACACATTGGAGATTTTAAGGTCGTAGCCTTTGTTGGTTCGGATTGTAATGGTACCCGTTCCAACGCTCTTTAAGAGAGAGCTATCTCCTAGCAGAACTTCGATACCTTCGTGTGGTGTGTAGGTGTTGTAGTCTTCAATGTAAGGTGTGAAATGTGTTGATGCTCCACTGTCCATCATCCATCTTGATTCCACATGTGCGTTGTTAGCGCACATCATGTAAAGGGAGACTTGAGGTGCCTCATGCACCTCCTCTATTTTTCCAGAGCCGTTCACTATAGTAAACAATCGGCTCTTTGGTACTGGTACTGTATTTAATATTCTATCTGCCGGTACAGCGTCCGGCGTCCCAATCATGGCGTTCTGGGCAGCCTTGTGCTGCTGCCCAGCTTTCCCCTTCCTGGTGTTCTCCTGGTCCCTCTTTAATTTGTAGCAGTCCGGCTTTTTATGGCCAGACTTGTGACAGTAATGGCAGATTATATCTGCCGAAGCGGAACTGCCGGGATTGGGCAATGGTTGCGCCTTTGGGGGATGCGAACCAGAGGCCCGTTTGATAGGTGCCACCTTGTTAAGGGTGGCAGAGGGACCGGAGAGGCGAGATTCCTTGTTGATGAACCTATTGATCAGGTCCTGAGGAAGTAAGTTTGCAGGGGGGCCAGTGGCCAGTATGGTGCCGGCGATAGTAGAGTAGGACGGGGGGAGCGCGTCTAGAAGTATGAAAGACATTTGCATGTCTGAGACCGCCATCCCGTTTTCTTGAAGGGTGTTCCTCAAGTCCAGCATCTTTTGGAGTTGAGGGAGGAAGGGACGTCCTTCCTGCAGCTTGGTATTGACCAAGCCTACCCATAAATTGAAAGTGGCCATAGAGCCAACGGCACCATATAACGCCTCCAACTGTACGAATTTGTCATGGACAGTTGGTTGGGAAGAGGACGTGGGATGTAATCCCAGATAGAACTTCTGTGGTAACAGATAGATATAAGAGGCCAATGATGACCTCCTCTTGTTTGTTCCACAGGGCCAACATGGCCAGTCCTGCGTCCGTTGGGCCAGTGGGGCCAGCAACACCTGCAGCTAGGGCAGGGTGCTGGGGCACCGCACCAAGGTTGTCATGTGTGAGGTGCCTCGAGCAACCGTTCATCAACATGAGGGACGTGAAGGTCTGCGCCCAGGACTGCCAGTTTGTGCCATCCAACTTGGCGAGTTGGACGGAAGGGGGGAAACGTAGGTTGAAAGGATGCCATTTGAGATGTTTAAAAATCTGGTTCCGAGGAGCAGTCAGAACCAGTCCAGATCTTGATTAGGAAAGGTAGCGGTCCAGCCATAAGAGCGCTATAACTCCATAACACTCAAGGTGTCATGCCTCAAGTGTGCGACTTGGGAATACTACGTGTGCAAATCATAGGTAGATAACTAATCCACACCTGTCCACTTGTTACCACGAGGACCTTGTAAGAAGGGCAAGCAGTCTTAGTGATAGCTTTAATCAGGGTCAAGCAGAGTCACACCTGAGGTACTTCCCGGCGAAGGGTTTCCCGGAGGTCATGTCCTAACCTTTAGGCCGTCCTCAGGGGCTACTCAGGTTCACTGGTGGACAGGGGGTAGTGCCCTAGAGAGGAGCCGGCAGCGAATTCCAGATAGAATGATGGGGATCAACTCCCACAACAATTCTAACCGTCGTCTGCGGAGTCTCTAGACCAGACCATTAAGGGTCTTAGCACTAATGTATAGTAGTTTCTAATTATAGTAGCGACTCCTAGTTGTGTCAGAGGGAAGGACTTCTGGGTTTGACTATTAACCAGGCCTTCACACCCCTTAAAGAGACCCAGGTATTAACCGAGTATCTCCCAACCATTAGAGTGGCCTATAGCCGCAAGGGTCTTCCCCTATTGGCCTATGAAAGCACTTCCGGACGAAAACCGGGTATAGAAATAAGTAGTGAGGATAGTGCGCACAGAGGAACTAAAGGACGCGTCTGCTGACTTAACAGCTCCCTAGCGCCTTTCGCGAGAACCTCCTTAAGAGGCTAGCCAGAATGGCACAACATTCATAAATGCCGGTGGACAAGAAAGGAATGTGTCGAAGGAAGAGGATAGATGATGCTCACTGAGGGGATAGTAGACGACAAGAGTGTGGTCGCAAAGTGAGTCAAAAGACACAAGGTAGATCTGGAACAGCGGCTGTTAGTATGAGCGTCCAGGGCCCATAACCTGTTGAGCTGGCAGCACTAACAGCGAGATAAAAGCAAGAGAGCTAAGGGCAAACAAGTAACTTCAGAGATAGAAGGAACTCTTATAGCAGCGCTACACACCTAAGGGCAAACAAGTACTATACTAGTGTCAGCGTAAGGTAGAGAGGCTTAGTAGTAAAGGGACTTACACTTCAGAGATAGAAGGAACTCTGAAGTGTGAAGGCGAAAACAGCAGTCCTTATATACAGGACGCTTAGCTAATAATGGTCTGTGCGCACTGGTGATCCAAACAAAATACACCTGGTCTGTGCGCCAGAGGGAGAAATGCCATTGGAGGGCAGAGAACAAAAGAGCTGCCTAATGCAGCTAAATCCGGTATCTTAATAATAAGAACAATAAGAACCTAATAAGGATCTAGACAAATAAAGATAAACAATAACCGGTCCGTACAAGTCCAGAAGTCCAAATCTAACCATAAGGGTCAGATACCGTATAAGGCAGGGAATGACACAATCATATCCCACGAGACATGTGACTTGAATCAGTCGCGTCTCAACATTCATCCTGGGCCTAGCCCTTGTAACACTGGCATGTCTTGTGGAGGCAGGATGCATTAGCATTCTGGCCTTACAGAATCACAGACAGGAGTAGATTCTCCTCCAAATCATGCACTGTTAAAAGCACTATCACTGACTGCTCCTTGGCAATAGATAAACCATCCCCATGTCTTCTACACACTCAAACTTGCCCACCCATGGTACTGCCACTACCAGTGGGGCTGTGGCCACAGTTGCAGTGGTGGCAAGCACTTCTCTTGTTATGCTCTGTAGGGTGCACCTTCAAGAGATCTCACTCAACTGGACTTTGGGGGTTCTTAATGGTCTACTCATATGTTCATCTGCTGAGCTAGCACTTGCTGTCATTCTTGTTCTTGGATACAAGCTCCAAAGTGGAGTATCTGAAGAAGTCAAATGGCAATGAAAAGGTAGAAGAAAGGAATGATGGGATTATGCTCCTTTAAGCTGAGCTGGTGCAATGCTCAATGAATCCACAGAAGGAAGTCACATGACAAGTCCTGGACAAACTCCAAGGGGACTAGCAGTGGAGGGGATGCTGCTGTAATGACTGGACTACTGGGCAATGTATAGTAGTGGAGGGGCCTTACCAACAGACACCTGATGCCTCAGGGCACTGTGGCTTGGGCAAGGAGGGTGAGTCCCCAGACAGACCTTAACTCAGCATGTGCTTACAATGACACAGAGGCTAGCCAAGTGAAGTAGTGGGCCAGGGTGTCACGGACGGACTTTACAAGGTATGAAATATGAGGTGAACGCTTACTCTACGGTTATGACTACGATAGTAAGTAGAAATTAGTCATGGACTCAGTCAGCGTACGTCGTACTAGCATGTGATTGCTAGTATGACTCATTCCTAGGATAGCGATAGTAGGGTTCAAGCTACTTATGCTATAGGATATTGGACTCACAGGGGAGCTTCAAAGCTACCCCTTCATATGTATAAATAAGGGTATGGGAAGACCAAGAATGCCATCTTGGTCTTCTTTCAATACCACCATTCTCATCATACTCAGGTCTTTGCACCTCACTTGTCACTTTGCTGTTGCCTTGGCCTACAAGCCTAAGGACTAGTCATTCTGTCTCTACGAGTTGTCGCACTTGTCGTACTAAGCTGCCGTGTCACGTGGATTGCCTTAGTGGTATTCTATGGACTTCTGGAGACTTACTCGCATCTCCACCAACTTTGCTAAGTCGTGAACATCTTCACTGAGTCCTAGTCGGACTGATGCCGTGGTAGCGTTACATTAAGACCAAGATCCCCAAAGGTGGTGTTCACTACAAGAGAGCAGTGGAGAAACTTCTGTCCATATAGCCTCGAAACAAGAGGAGAAAGATCAGTACCACAATGATTCCTAGGGGCAGCCAGATGGAGAGAATATAGAGGAGACACTGGGTACTTCATTGACTTCCCCGCAGACCCTATCAGATACCGACCAGTTGAGTTCAACTATTCAAACTTCTGTTGGACAGAAGTTACATGGAATCCTGTAGACAGCTGGTGGGACGTCATTCGACCAGCTGGAAGACACTACCACTGCAACATCGACTCAAGAGAACTCCAAGGGGAAGACTGGGGGTCACTAGATGGAGATAGCGAAAGCAGCGATGAGGAAGAAGAACCAAGAGAACAAGTACCATCTGAATCAAGCCACAAAGAACCAGTAGAAGAACACACCACGACGGAAAGTGAAATACAACCAGGAATGGGAGACGACTCAAGCCTGTTAGCCCACATAGCTGAGTCCCTACACATCACAGTCCCGGAAGAAATTCACATCAGGAGCCCCATGGCCACAGAAGTCCAAACCATGGAAGAAGTACAACACATCAGAGAAGAAGCCGAAGCCATCCTTAATCCTATAAACCCCACTACCAGACATCGAATGACTGCAGACGACGCAGCATTGTTTTGGGCAATAGGACCAGATCAACCGGATCCCCCAACAGGCCCACCACCACCACCTGGCAGACTACCAGGAGGATTCCCCAGACAAGGACCAACAGGAGGGGGATTCCCAGGAGGAGGAAGACCACCTGGGGGAGAAGGACCACCAGGAGGAGGACTACCAGGAGGAGGAGGACCACCTCCAGGACCAGGAGGAGGACACGGATTGGATAGACTATCAGGTGAACCCCCGACCGTATTCGACAGAGACTGTACTAAATATGAAGCCTTCTTAACCCAATGGCATGTATACTGGGGCATGAATCTGGAGGCCCCCATCATGCAAAATGAGTATAGATGATCCCTTCTATTCCTGGGATATGTCAAAGGGGTCAACGTCAGTGAATGGACACTGACCATGCTCGAATGGCTAAACCGAGAAGTACAATGAGGGGTAAGCCAATACTCTCAGGCCCTGTGGAATCACATCGCAACTGAGTTCACCAAACGATTCTCCAACATCCTCAAGGAGGAACAAGCACAGGCAGAACTACAAAAAGGAATTAAGATGGTGGGAGAGGACATAGATGCGTACATAGTTCAATTCAAATGGCTGGCAAGAAAGGCTCACTACAATCTAAATGACCGACAAACCATCGACCGTTTTATGGCTGGACTACCACAAGCATTATTTATGAAAGTCTACAAACTTGACAAACCACACACATTTGAAGACTGGAAAAGATGTGCCCTCCAATGACAAAAGCAGTACATTCACATGAAAGCACAGCTCGACAACTTCAAAAGTAAAACGCCCCCATCATCGGCACAACCGTGCTGGAGGCTGCAACCTCCCAATTGGGGTCCGCCACGGAGACCACCTCCCATGTAACATGACCTGAACGCCATGGACACTTTGGCAGACCGAACACGAGCCCGAGTCGTGGAAGTAGGAGACCCAAATCGCTCCTTTGCCCCACAACCCAATTGTGGAGGATTTGGTAGAGGAGGTGGACCACCACCCCATGACATGAGGACAGTCATTTGCTACAACTGTAACCGAGCAGGGCACTTCTCACGAAATTGCCAGCAACCCCACCAGAGACCCACCACCAGTTGGATGACTGAAACTGATTACTACATGCAGGAAGAACTGCAGAGCCAAGCAAGAACAGCCAACACGACACCCCTGCAACAACGAGCCAAAGAGTGGCTGGCTGGAGTGGCAGGGGAGACGGATGATGTAAATGACCTCATTCTCCAAGAAATGTGGGGAAAGGAGGGTTGTCAGAACGCCTGAACCCATTGGCCTGGGTGAGGGCAGTCAATTGTAGCTCTGTAATCATGACTTGCTATCATTTGCTTCGAATTCCAGTCGCAATTCACACAAGTTACGCAATGGCCGATATCAAAGCATTAGTAGACTCAGGGGCCACAGATAATTTCATATGTCCCTCATTCACCAAAAGGATGGGCCTCGGACTACAACCATTGGAACACCCACAAAAGATATGGAACATAGACAATACGGAAAACAAAGCAAGCAGTATCACCCACTATGTAGACCTTGACGTCCAGACTAACCAACAAAGACAGAAGATGCGCTTCCTAGTCACTGACATCGGAAGCAAAGACCTAGTACTTGGATATCCCTGGTTGACAACCTATGAACCAATGATCAACTGGAGATATGCAACCATTCACGAGCAAATGATGCCCGTCGTAATCTGGTCCCTCAACCCTGCAAAGGAGTACCACATCATTGGCACGGTCATGACCAAAGAAGAAAAACAAAATGTCCTAAAAGACCTTGGTGAGGACTGCCAGCTACACACTACGGCAATGGAACTAGCCATTGAAGCTAAGCAGTTTCACGAAGAAGTCAAACTCCCATCCACTTACCAACAATTTGCAAAGATCTTCAGCAAGGAGGCATCCCACCACTTCCCACCGTCTAGGCCCTGGGACCATGCCATCGAGTTCAAAGAAAACACCCCACAATCTATTGACTGCAAAGTCTATCCGATGACACAGGAAGAGGATAGCAAATTGAAGGAGTTTCTGGACGAACAGCTGAAAAAGGGATACATCTGCCCATCGAAATCACCTTACACCTCATCCTTTTTCTTCATCAAAAAGAAGGATGGAAAACTCCAACCAGTGCAAGACTATAGGAAGATTAACGCTGTCACCATTCGTAACCAGTACCCACTACCCCTCATCTCGGACCTCATCACAGATCTCAGCCAAGCCCACACATATACCAAGCTCGACATTCGATGGGGATACAACAATGTACGCATCAAAGAAGGCGATGAACACAAAGCAGCTTTCAAAACACAGTACAGTCTCTTTGAACCCACGGTCATGTATTTTGGGCTTACCAACTCCCTGGCAACGTTCCAAATGATGATGAATACCATCTACCAAGACACCATTGCCAAACATGAAGGACTGGGAACAATGATCAGGGTCTACATGGACGACATCGGCATCGCAACAAGGGAACCAGCGGGGCAAGAAGAACATGAAAAAGCGGTGTGCGACGTACTACGGGTTGCAATGGAACACAACCTCTACTTCAAACTCAAGAAGTGTCTGTTCAACAAACCGCGAATGGATTACCAGGGGGTAATCCTTGAAAAGGGGGTAACACGCATGGACCTGGTAAAAATCTCAGGCATTAAGAACTGGCCCACACCAACCAAGGTCCATGATGTATGCTCCTTCCTAGGCTTCTGCAATTTTTACTGGCTTTTCATTCGCAGTTTCGCCACACATGCCAAACCTCTCAACAAACTCACGAGAAAGGATATGGAATGGAGATGGACAAATGAAGAAAACCAAGCATTTGAGAAGCTCAAGACCCTAGTAACAGAAGAACCAGTACTTGCTCACCCCAAACTAGAAGACCTGTTCGAACTGGAAGTAGATGCCTCAGGGTTCACAACCAGAGCAGTCCTACTGCAGAAAAAGGAAGATGGCAAACGACACCCAATCGGATACTACTCCGCTACCTTGAATGAGGCAGAACGAAACTATGACATATACGACCTGGAACTTCTCGCCATAGTCAAAGCACTCAGACACTGGAAACCACTGTTAGCCAGATCACCACACAAGATCAAATTTATTCTGATCACATGAATCTCCAATACTGGAAACTCCTGCAGAAAATAAGCCAGAGAGTCGCCCAGGAAGTACTCAAACTAATAGAGTACGATTTCGAGATTCACCACATCCCAGGAAAGAAGAATGGCAGAGCCGATGCTCTATCAAGAAGACCAGACTACAACCAGGGAGAACGAGACAATGAAAATGTTGTAGTACTCCCTGAGGACATATTTGTGAAGACCACTGTAGTAGAAGCCATGCAAAACCCCTCTCAAACGGAAATCACACTGTGCTACTGGGTAGATCCACAACAGCTGAAGTACATCGACGGAGCATGGTACCGACAGGGAAAGTACATCATCACCAGCTCACTAGAAGAGCAACAGAAGCTCATCTCGGCCCACCATGACCCACCGGTACACGGACATCCAGGTATCGTGAAGACTACAAAGTTAGTGGAACAACGATACTGGTGGCCAGAACTGAAACTAGACGTGTGAAACTACATACAAGGGTGTGTGGAATGCCAGTGACATAAGGTCAACACATGCCCCACCAAGGCCCCTCTAGTGCCCATAACCCCCAAGGAAGACACACTACCCTTCGAGACCATAGCATTGGACTTTATCACCAAACTCCCTGACTCACAAGGAAACGATGCCATCCTCACCGTCACGGATCATGACTGTACCAAGGCATTGATATTCATTCCATGCACCAAAGAAATATCGGCTGAGGAAACTGCCAGACTGTATGTCACTCATGTATTCAAACACTTCAGATTACCATCCAAAATCATCAGTGACCGAGACCCCCAATTCACGTCCAAATTCACAAGAGAACTGTGTCGAATACTAGGAATCCAGCAGAACATATCCACGGCCTATCACCCTCGAATGGACGGACAATCAGAACAAACGAATCAGTGGCTGGAACAATATCTCTGCTTCTGGACCAATGAGCAACAAGATAATTGGGCAGCATTCTTGCCTATAGCAGAATTCATGCATAACAATTGGCCCCACAAGGTGACAGGGAAGTCCCCATTTTCGCTCCTCATGGGATACGACCCCCGCGCTGATTGGCTCGATAAGCCCTCTCCCATCCCACAGGTCACCACGAGACTCGAGCAATTCCAAGAAGCAAGGAAAGAGGCATATGATCTTATCAAAAAGGCGCAATCCCTATGGGTAAAACACCAAGATACACCAAAACTCCATATTGGAGACTACATGTGGCTTGAAGGGAGACATCTCTGGACTAACCAACCCACTCCCAAGTTAGCAGCACGAAGGCATGGACCATTCAAAATCAACAGAGTATTGTCACCTGTGAACTATCAATTGGACCTTCCCTCACGGTGGAGCATCCACCCCATGTTCCATATCAATCTCCTCACCCCTTATCATGAGATGCTCATGCATGGAGAAAATTTCCAGCACCTGCCACCAGATTTGGTAGAAGGAGAAGAGGAATATGAGGTTGAGAAGGTTCTGGATCATCAGCACTCCAGCAGAAGACGACACCTGCAGTACCTGATCAAATGGAAGGGGTACCCTGACTCGGAGAATCAGTGGGTCAATAAGGAGGACATATTTGCGGACAAGGCCATAGCTGAGTACAAATCATTGAATCCCCGACATGTGCATCGCTTAAAAGCAGTGAAAAC
Organism: Lactarius vividus; assembly: GCA_021527035.1. NCBI lineage: Eukaryota > Fungi > Basidiomycota > Agaricomycetes > Russulales > Russulaceae > Lactarius > Lactarius vividus. The sequence goes on along the minus strand of JAKELG010000379.1, from coordinate 23,105 downwards.
TCTGCAGCAAACCCCATCATCCTCTCTCCACATCCACGCTGGCCTCCTCTCTTCCATACTCTCAACAATGTCCATTTCCTCTGCCGCCGAGGCCATTGCTCACATTGCCCAAAACACGGGCCCCATCACCTATGAAGAGCTCGCAACAGCTCTCCAGTCCACCTGTCGTGAACCTAGAAACTCGTTCACGACTCAGGCGTTCAAGACCATTCCGGACTGGCCCGGTCTTACGTAATCACCTTCCTAATTGGGAAATCTGGAAGCGGAGTTCGAATTTCATACTCCGACAATCACGTGATCGATCACGTGATAAGCCTCTGTTGATCACCCATGTGACGTAACCACGTGCAGAGCACCCCCCTGAGGACTATGGAAGAGTCATTCCCATTTGTCAAGATCCACCCCACGATTTGGAGCAAATCGTACCATATCCGAGGAATTATCCCATTGGCTGATAGAGAAGACACATCGCCAACACGTCACCGACTGCGGCGCAGTCGTGCCACTGTCACGGATTTATCCTATTGGACTGCGAAGCAGTCACGTCATTATCGCGTCGTATTGACTGCGGATTGCGTCATACCGACTGCGGATTGCGTCATATCGCGCCATCGACTGTGGAAGAGTCGAACCACCCTATGCATTATTCTGATTGGACTGCGGATCTATCGTACGATCCCTACGTTTATTGCGATTGGACGCTATTATTAGAAGTACTCGGATATTCCCTGCGCAGTTTCCGCAGCACCCGTGGAAAGGCCCTAAGCCTGCCCTAAACACCTACGCACAGACCATGTCCCTAGGTATATAAGGCCTGCGAATTCCATGGATCAGTCCTCAGACTGTCCACTTTGTGTACTCCTTTGTACTCCTCTCAAAGTCTGACAACTCTCCTGCCTGCCTCTCACCTCCTGTGCCCCTTCAGTTATTGGACGAAGCCCCTTTAACAAGCACCACTACCCCTCAGCTGAGCGCTGAGTTCTGTCAACAGTGCCCCTTCAGTGAGTGGACGTAGCCCCTCTCACAAGCGCCACTATCCCTTGGCTGAGCACCAAGTTCTGTTGGTCAAGCAAGCAGTCCTTTCCCAGTCCTATTCCCCCTACTGTTATCCAACACTTCGCCCCCGGCTCAACCAAACCCCTTGTCAGACTGAACGTATTTGTCGAGTGGCAGTACGTTCTTCACACCACCATCCCTGCCAGCTATGCCAATGGGACCAGCAACCCCGACACCTGGTGGATCCTCACCGACGATGGCCAGCGCATCAACAAAGTCCCCTTCATGATGGCCGAAGTTGATAGGCTTTGTGCAGCTCTCTCAGAGTCTGCGTGTGCCTCACCTCAACCTTTGCCAGTATGAGTCAAGTATTGAACCAAGGAAGAAACCCAAGATGCAAGCCACGTGCGATTGGGAGGTGTATCGGGAGGAGCAGCGGTGGAGACAGGTGACAGAAGAGTGGCAGAGGGAACAGCTGAGGAAGGCAGCTGAATGGCAGAGAGAAGCCCTTTGGAGACGATGAGAGTGGATGCGGGAGAGGAGAGAACGGTGGGAGGTGAGGAATCAATCCTTGGACAAGTCTGAGGGAGCTTAGCGGACCACTACCCAGCTGAGCACCCTCTCATTTCTACAGCCACCAACACTGATAATCCCACCGAAACCCCATATGCCTGCGACACTCATGGGCATCCTCTGTATTGAGGTGGTGTACGAGCCAACGCCCCGCCTCCCTTCCCACTCTTCCGACTCCGACACTCAACCCTTGGGCCGCTGCCCCACGGGTATTGATACAACCACAGGGAGGACTTCGTCCACTACCCCATCAACGATGGACAAGGACAGACGTGTCAGGCCGCGTACGTCCAAGTCATCATGAGCCCGGACCCCATTGTACTCGGGCTGGTAGAAGACAGTGAGAAGGTCTACTCGCAGCCACTCTACACCAAGCCTCATGTCAAGGCCACCGGCAAGGAGCATTACCCACAAGAGGACATGCACCTTTTCACCAGCGGGTACCACAACTGCCCCCATCTCAACCACACCGTTGGCGAACTCCACAACATGAGCCTCAAAGTGGAGATCCACCGCTACCGCTCGTACATGTATGAGGCTGAGAGGATGGAGCAGCAGCTTCATCAACTCGCCACCGCGCTTGGAGGACTCAAAGGGGAGCTGGGGCACAGTAAGTTCTGGCTTGAGATGGCTAACACATTGGAGAGGATCGAGGAAGTACAGGAGGGATGGATGACAGGACCGCACCTTCACTGGCATCGTGGGCGCCATGGCTGAAAAGGGGGTGATGTCACAGACAGACTTTACAAGGTACGAAATATGAGGTGAACGCTTACTATATGGTTATGACTATGATAGTAAGTAGAAATTAGTCATGGACTCAGTCAGCATACATTGTACTAGCATGTGATTGCTAGTATGACTCATTCCTAGGATAGCGATAGTAGGGTTTGAGCTACTTACACTATAGGATATCGGACTCACAGGGGAGCTTCAAAGCTACCCCTTCATATGTATAAATAAGGGTATGGGAAGACCAAGAATGCCATCTTGGTCTTCTTTCAATACCACCATTCTCATCATACTCAGGTCTTTGCACCTCACTTGTCACTTTGCTGTTGCCTTGGCCTACGAGCCTAAGGACTAGTCATTCTGTCTCTACGAGTTGTCACACTCGTCGTACTAAGCTGCCGTGTCATGTGGATTGCCTTAGTGGTATTCTACGGACTTCTGGAGACTTACTCGCGTCTCCACCAACTTCACTAAGTCATGAACATCTTCACTGAGTCCTAGTCGGACTGACACCGTGGTAGCATTACACAGGGCCCATAACCTGATCAATAGCATAGGTGAATAGGGACTATACTCACAGTGACAAAGGAGACTGTGGTGAGATATAGGCAGCAACAGGGATAGCAGAGATCTTGCAAGTAGGCAGAGAGTATGTCTGATAGCACAGAGTGAGAACTGGGGCTATCAGGGTGTACAGAGTGTTGATAAGTGACCTTTGTGCACTTAGCGGCTCTGGACAGACCAGACTTGCAGCATGGACTGCTTTAGATAAGATTTACAGGACTTGTAGATTAGATATTATGATCTGTACAATCTCGGACTTCTTTCTTATCTATGACATCATGTACAATGACATCATTTGGACTCCTCTGGACTTTACATTGTACTTTGCATCTTTGTACTTTCCTTTGTTTTATCTTTATTGTGATGTCATTATGATATCACCTTGGTCTGGATTTCTCTTGTTCTTATCGCCTTGTTCTCTTTCTGTACATTCCTTTTGTCCTGTACTTAGAACAATGCTCCTTGTAATCTGTGACATTGTGTTACTCACCTTGTACCAGTGTCACCCTCTGTAAAGTATAAGTAGAGTAGCTTGTACACTCCTGGTCCACATCAGTTCCTCACTGCTTGTATGCTAGAACCACTTCTTAGCTTCTCTTGCAAGATTCCCCTCTGCTGCTTCCAGCTGCTCAGTGTATCTCACCACAGTCTCCTTTGTCACTGTGAGTATGCTGTCCATCTTTGCTGTTCATCACAGAGTACACTATGTTAAGCAGGCAGCACTAACAGCAAGGAGTAAATAGCAAGGAGCTAAAGGACAAAAGTAACTTCAAGGTAGAAGAAACTCTATTAGCAGCACTACACACCTAAAGGACAAAAGTACTATAGTAGTGTCAGTAAGGTAGTGAGGCTTAGAGTATAAGAGGCGACTTACACTTCAGAGGTAGAAGAAACTCTGAAGTGTATGGGCAAAAACAGCAGTCCTTATATACAGGATGATGAACAGCATAGATGGACAGCATACTCACAGTGACAAGGGAGACTGTGGTGAGATACACTGAGCAACTGGTAAGCAGCAGAGGGGATCTTGCAAGAGAAGCTAGAAGGTAGTTCTGGCACACAAGCAGTGAGGAACTGATATTACATTGGAGAAGGGAAGACATACCTGGCACACAAGCAGTGAGGAACTGATGTGGACCAGGAGCGTACAAGCTACACTACTTATACTTTACAGAGAGTGACACTGATACAAGGAGAGTAACACAGAGTCACGTATTACAAGGAGCATTGTTCTTAGTATGGGACAAGAGGAATGTACAGGAAGAGAACAAGGCGATAAGAACAAAAGGAATCCAGACCAATATGATATCATAGTGACATCACAATAAGGATAGAACAAAAGAAAGTACAAAGACGCAAAGTACAATGTAAAGTCCAGAGGAGTCCGAATGATGTCATTGTACATGATGTCATAGATATGAAGAAAGTCCGAAATTGTACAGATCAAATATCTAATCTACAAGTCCTGTAAATCTTATCTAAAGCAGTCCATGCTGCAAGTCCGGTCCGTCTAGAGCCGCTAAGTGCGCAAAGGTCACTTATCAACACAGGACACTTAGCTAATAGTGGTCTGTGTGCACTGGTGACTCAAACAAAATACACCTGGTCTGTGTGCCAGAGGGAGAAACACCATTGGAGGGCAAAGAACAATAAAGCTGCCTAATGCAGTTAAAGCCAGTATCTTAATAATATGAACAATAAGAACCTAATAAGGATCTAGACAATAAAGATAAACAATAACTGGTCCATACAAGTCTGGGAGTCCAAATCTAACCATAAGGGTCAGATACTGTATAAGGCAGGGAATGACTCAATCATATCCCACAAGACATGTGACTTAAATCAGTTGCATCTCAACACACTACTTATATGTACAATAGGTGTTGTTCTACACTGGGAACAATGGTGTCACGCTCAGGACTTTGATGGACAGACGTACGACATGAAGGCACGGTGAACTCTTACTATATGGTTATGGCTACGATAGTAAGTAGGAATTAGTCATGGACTTAGTCACTATACGTCGTACTAGCATGTGATTGTTAGTATGACTCATTACTAGGATAGCGGTAGTAGGGTTTGAGCTACTTACGCTACAGGATATCGGACTCATAGAGGAGCTTCAAAGCTTCCTCTTACATGTATAAATAGTGGCCTTAGAAGACCAAGAAACACCATCTTGGTCTTCTTCATAATACCACTTCTAGTCTCCTCTCTTCGGACCTTCGTGTCTCGAGTCGCTGTTACCCTTGACCTTCGAGTCTAAGGCTTGTCACCATTTCACGCTTGCAGGTACTCGTCGTTCTAGTCTTGACCCTCCGGGCCCTCTGGACGGCCTTAGTCGTTTACCAAGGGATCCTTCGCACTTACCTGCATTACAACAAAACTCGCTAAGTCGTGAACGCCCTCACACGTGTCCTAGTTGGACTGACGCAAGTGGTAGCGTTACATTAAGACCAAGATCTCTTAACCATGGCATTCACCACAAGAGACCAGTGGAGAAACTTCTGAGCCTATACCCTCGAAACAAGAGGAGAACGATCAGTACCACGACGATTTCTGGGAGCAGCTAGGTGGAGAGAATACAGAGGAGATACCGGATACTTCGTCGACTTCCTGGGAGAAGCTGTCAGATACCGACCAGTTGAGTTTAACTACTCCAACTTCTGCTGGACGGAAATTACGTGGAACCCGATAGACAATCGGTGGGACGTCGTCAGGCCAGCAGGAAGACACTATCGTTGCGACATTGACTCAAGAGAACTTCACGGAGACGATTGGGGGTCACTCGACGGAGATAGCAGTGACGAAAGTGAAGAAGAACAACCAAGGGAACAAGCACCCTCAGAATCAAGTCACGAAGAACCAATAGAAGAACACACCGCAACGGAAAGTGAAGTACGACCAGGAACAGGAGACGACTCAAGTCTACTAGCCCACATAGCTGAGTCCTTACACATCACGGTACCAGAAGAAATTCACATCAGAAGTCCCATGGCTACGGTTACAGAAGTCCAAGCAATAGAAGAAGTACGATGTATCAGAGAAGAAGCCGAAGCTATCCTTAACCCCATAAACCCCTCCACAGGTCACAGAATGACGGCAGACGACGCTGCTCTGTTCAGAGCAATAGGACCGGACCAGCCGGATCCACCAACAGGACCACCGCCACCACCTGGTGGGCTACCAGGAGGATTTCCAGGGCAAGGACCCACAGGGGGAGGATTCCCTGGAGGAGGACGACCACCAGGAGGAGAAGGACCACCGGGACCACCAGGAGGACCCCCCCCAGGACTAGGAGGAGGCAGAGGACACGGATCAGACAGACTATCAGGTGAACCTCCGACAGTATACGACGGGGACCGTACTAAATACGAAGCCTTTTTGACACAATGGCACGTGTACTGGGGGATGAACCTGGACGCCCCCATCATGCAAAATGAATATCGAAGATCACTCCTCTTCCTCGGATACGTCAAAGGAGTAAATGTAAGCGAATGGACGCTGACCATGCTCGAATGGTTAAACCGAGAAGTGCGGAGAGGAGTAAGTCAATACTCCCAAACCCTGTGGAATCACATTGCCACCGAGTTCGCCAAACGATTCTCCAACATTTTGGAAGAGGAACAAGCCCAAGCCGAACTCCAGAAGGGGATTAAAATGATGGGAGAAGACATTGACACGTACGTGGTCCAGTTCGAACGCCTGGCAAGAAAAGCTCACTATAACCTGAACGATCGACAAACTATCGATCGATTCACAGCGGGACTACCACGAGCCCTATTCATGAAGGTGTATGAGCTAGATGAACCCCATACCTTCGAAGACTGGAAGAGATGCGCCCTACGCCGACAAAAACAATATATCCACATGAAGGCGTGGCTTGATAACTTTAAAAGCAAGACCCCCCCTTCATCCGCACAACCCCGTTGGAGACCACAACCCCCCAATTGGGGCCCACCAAGGGGACCACCACCGCCCAGATTCGATCCAAACGTGATGGACACATCAGCAGATAGAATACGTGCAAGAGTGGCGGAAGTAGGAGACGCAAACAGGCCCTTCATCCCAAGGCCACAATGAGGAGGATACGGACGAGGAGGAGGACCTCCACCCCGAGACATGAGGACAGTTATCTGCTATAACTGCAACCAGACAGGACACTTCTCACAAAACTGCCCACAGCCATGCAAACGAGCAACTACTAGTCGAATGATTGAAACCGACTATTACACGCAAGAAGAAACCCCGGCACAAGTCCGGGCAGCTAACACGACACCTCCGCAACAACGAGCAAAAGATTGGTTGGCGGGAGTAGCAGGGGAAACAGATGATGTAAAGGACCTCATCCTCCAAGAGATGTGGGGGAAGGAGGGTTTTCAGAACGCCTGAACCCATCGGCCTGGGTGAGGGCAGTCAATTGTAATTCTGTAATCATGACTCGCTATCGATCTCTTCAAATTCCAGTCTTGATCCGCACAAATTACGCTATGGCCGACATCAAAACATTGGTAGACTCAGGAGCGACGGATAACTTCATACGTCCCTCATTCACCAAAAGAATGGGTCTCAGACTACAAACGCTCGAACGTCCAAGGAAAATATGGAACATAGACAATACAGAGAACAAAGCGGGCAGTATCACTCACTTTATAGATCTCGACGTTCAAACTAACCAGCAACGACAAAAAATGCGTTTCCTAGTCACCGATTTAGGAAATGAAGATCTAGTACTTGGATACCCCTGGTTAGCCGCGTACAAACCAACGATCAACTGGAGATACGCCACCATACATGAGAAAATGCTACCGATAGTTATCCGATCAATCAACCCCAACAAGGAACACCACGTTATAGGAACTACCACCTTGGAGGAAGAAAAAAGGGACGTCATTGAAGAACTAGAAGAAGAAAGTCATTTCCGCACCACCGCAATGGAACTGGCTATTGAAGCTAAGCAGTTCCATGACAAAGTAGAACTACCCCCAGCTTATGCACATGTAATGTTTCGCTCTTGGACTGCCTGGCCCGGTTGTGGACTCTGACATATCTGTGATGACTCGGTATGTTGGGAGTAATACGTCATGGCCTTCGGATCTAGTTGCCTCGTGTTCCAGCTGACTGATGCTTTCTATTGTTGTACGTGATTGTGATTACTTTGATGACTGACGACTCTATTGTTGTACGTGTACAATATTACGAGTAGGATGACTGATTCCTAGGACTACTGTACTAGGGCTTATGCTACTTACGCTATTGGTTACTTATGAGTTCGAGCGGAGTTAGAACTGGCTCCCTTACTTGTATTTAAGTTCATAGTAGTACGGACCAGGATCCCCATCTTGGTCTTCTTCAATACCACCTTCCACTCATCTTCCGTGCTAAGGACTTCAGAAGTCCTTAAGTGAACTAGCTCTGGTATATCCCTCTGCGACCAAGTAGGGATCCCCGTGACCTTATCTCCATCTTCCACCGTGAATGGTAGATCAGCTGACCGTATCTTACCCGCCTGGTACTACGTGTCATCTCGTATTCGAATACCTCAACTCCCGCACCGCACGTCCGACTCACTGTTACTACATCGTCGACAACCTCGAGTGGGAATATATTCGCAAGGTTCCCAGTCCACCCGCCAACGTTCCCATTGCAGAAACCCTCTATACGTATAGGGATTCCACAGGCACGTATTGGCCCCATCCCGCCGTCTTTCCCGAGCACTCGGACAACCACAGGTTTCACCCTCGAGGGAACCCACGTTACAACAGCGTCTAAGTCAGACCAACGTCCGTGGTAGACGTAACAGCACAGTTCACCAAGATCTTCAATGAAGAAGCATCCAACCGATTCCCCCCTTCTCGACCATGGGATCACGCAATCGAGTTTAAAGAAGGCACGCCATTGGCGATCGACTGCAAGGTCTACCCCATGACACAAGAGGAGGACGGTAAACTCAAAGAATTCCTGGACGAACAACTCAAGAAAGGATACATACGCCCCTCCAAATCTCCTTACGCATCATCCTTTTTCTTCATCAAGAAAAAGGACGGGAAACTACGACCAGTACAAGACTACCGGAGGATCAACGCGGTCACCATTTGCAATCAATATCCACTCCCTCTCATCTCTGACCTCATCATGGATCTCAGTCAAGCGCATACCTACACCAAACTTGACGTACGATGGGGATACAACAATGTAAGGATACGGGAAGGAGACGAACACAAAGCAGCGTTTAAAACACGGTACGGACTCTTCGAACCCACGGTCATGTATTTCGGACTCACCAACTCGCCAGCAACCTTCCAAACCATGATGAACACCATATACCGAGACACCATCGCAAGACACGAACAAAAGGGCACCATCATACGAGTCTACATGGACGACATCGGCATAGCTACAAGAGACCCGGCGGGACAAAAAGAACATGAAGAAGCGGTACGCGAAGTACTACAAGTCGCGATGAACCACGACCTTTACTTCAAACTCGAAAAATGCCTCTTCAACAAGCCGCAAATGGATTACCTGGGGGTAATCCTTGAAAAGGGGGTAACACGTATGGATCCGGTAAAAATCTCCGGTATCAAGGACTGGCCCACGCCAACAAAGGTCCGTGACGTACGCTCATTCCTGGGCTTCTGCAATTTTTACCGACTCTTCATTCGCGGCTTCGCCACACACGCCAAACCCCTCAACAAACTCACGAGGAAGGACACGGAATGGAGATGGACAGACAAAGAAGATGAAGCCTTTAGGAAACTCAAGTCCTTAGTAACGGAAGAACCAGTACTAGCTCACCCAAAGCTGGAAGACCCATTTGAACTAGAGGTAGACGCGTCAGGGTTTGCGACTGGAGCAGTACTACTTCAGAGGAAGGAAGATGGCAAAAAGCACCCCCTCGGATATTATTCAGCCACCCTGAATGAAGCCGAGAGAAACTACGACATCTACGACCTGGAACTCCTCGCCATCGTCAAGGCACTCAGGCACTGGAGACCATTACTAGCCGGATCCCCACATAAAATCAAGATCTACTCAGACCACATGAATCTCCAATACTGGAAACTCCTGCAAAAGATAAGCCGGAGAGTAGCCCGGGAAGTACTCGAACTGATGGAATACAATTTCGAAATTCATCACATCCCAGGGAAGAAAAATGGCAGAGCTGACGCCCTGTCACGAAGACCAGACTACGATCAAGGAGAAAAAGACAACGAAAACGTCGTGGTCCTACCAGAAGATGTATTCGCAAGGGTTACGACGGTACAAGCCACCCAACAACCACCGCAGACCGAAATCACCCTCCGCTACTGGGTAGACCCACACCAACTGAAGCACATCGACGGAGCGTGGTACCGACAAGGGAAGTACGTCATTACGGGATCGTTAGACGAGAAACGAGAACTCATATCCACCCATCACGACCCACCGGTACACGGACATCCCGGAATCGCAAAAACCATACGACTGGTGGAACGACGGTACTGGTGGCCGGAATTGAAGCTAGACGTGAAAAACTATGTTCAGGGATGCGCCGAATGTCAGAGGCACAAAGTCAACACACACCCAACAAAGGCCCCATTGATGCCTATAACCCCCAAGGAAGATGCGTTACCATTTGAGACTATAGCCCTTGACTTCATCACTAAGCTCCCTACGTCGCAAGGTTACGACTCCATCCTCACCGTAACAGATCACGATTGCACCAAAGCCTCCATATTCATACCCTGTAACGAAGAGATCTTGGCTGAAGAAACCGCGGGACTTTACGCAACCCATGTCTTCAAACGATTCGGACTCCCATCGAAGATCATCAGTGACAGAGATCCTTGCTTGGCGTCAAAGTTCACAAGGGAACTCTGCAAAATACTGGAGATCCAACAGAACATCTCCACGGCGTACCACCCCCGAACAGACGGACAATCGGAAAGGACAAATCAGTGGCTAGAACAATATCTCCGATTCTGGGCTAACAAGTGACAAAACAACTGGGCAGCATTTCTACCCATAGCAGAATTCGCTCACAATAACTGGCCCCACGAGGCAACAAGGAAGTCCCCATTCTCGCTCCTCATGGGATACAATCCACGTGCTGATTGGCTCGATAAGCCCTCTCCAATCCCACCGGTCACCACAAGGCTGGAACAATTCCGAGAAGCCCGAAAAGAAGCCCACGAGCTCATCAAGAAGGCACAACTCATGTGGGTCAAACACCGAACCACCCCAAAATTCCAACTCGGAGATTATGTATGGTTAGAAGGACGTCATCTGAGAACCAATCAGCCAACCCCCAAGCTAGCGGCAAGAAGACATGGACCCTTCAAAATCACACGAATTCTGTCACCGGTAAACTATCAATTGGAACTTCCCACGCAGTGGAGCATCCACCCCGTGTTCCACATTGATCTTCTCACACCCTATCGCGAGACGCTCATGCACGGAGAAAATTTCCAACGACCTGCACCCGATTTGGTAGAAGGAGAAGAGGAATACGAGGTCGAAAGGATTCTGGACCATCGGCTTTTTGGCAAAAGGAAACGTCTGCAATACCTGATCAAATGGAAGGGGTATCCCGACTCGGAGAACCAGTGGGTCGACAAGGATGATGTATTCGCAGATGAGGCCTTAGCTGAGTATCAATCATTAAATCCCCGATACGAGCATCGCTTAAGAATAGCGCAAGTCGGGCAACAGGCCCCATCATCCTCTCATCACTTTCATCCTGGCGTCCTCTCATCCATTATCGCAACAATGTCTATTCCCTCTGCCGCCGAGGCCATCGCTCGTGTTGCCCGCAACACGGGCCCCGTCACCTACCAAGAGCTCTCCGACGCGCTTCAGTCCACCATCCCGGCCAGCTACGCCGACGGAACCAGCAACCCCGCCACTTGGTGGATCCTCTCTCAAGACGGACAGCACATCAACGAGGTCCCCTTCACGATGGCCGAGGTTGATCGGCTTCACGCAGCTCTCCCAGAGTCTGCGCCTCCCTCACCTTGACCTCTCCAGGTACGAGTCGAGTACCGAACCGAAGAAGAGGTCCAAGACGCAAGCGACGGTCGACTGGGAGCAGTGGAAGGAGCAACGGTGGAGGCAGGTAGCAGAGGATTGGCAGAGGGAACAGCTGAGGAAGGCGGCCAAATGGAGGCGAGAAGCCCTTCAGAGGCGACGAGAGTGGACATGGGAGAGGAAGGAGTGGCAAGAGGCGAGGAGACAATCCTCGAGCAAGTCCGAGGGAGCTTAGCGGACAACTATCCAGCTGAGCATCCTCTCATCTCCACCGCCACGGATACTGACGACCCCGCCGAAACCCCCTACGCCTGCGACACTCTCGGGCGTCCTCTGTACCGAGGCGGCGTGCGAGCTGACGCACCCCCTCCATTCCCCTTATTCTGACTACGACACGCCACCCTGGGGCCGCCACCCCACGGGTACCGATACAACCGCGGGGAGGATTTCATCCATTACCCCATCAACGACGGACAAGGACGCACGCGCCAAGCCGCGTATGTCCAAGTCATCATGGGCTCAGACCCCATCGTACTGGGACTCGTCGAGGACAGCGAGAAGGTCTACTCGCAGCCCCTCTACGCCGAGCCCCACGTCAAGGCCACGGGGAAGGAGCAGTACCCGCAGGAGGACATGAGCCTCTTCGCAGGCGGTTACCACGACCGCCCTCGCCTCGATCGCGCGATCGACGAGCTCCACGACGTTAGCCTCAAGGCGGAGGTTCATCGCTACCGGGCCTACATGTACGAGGCTGAGAGGATGGAGCAGCGGCTCCACCAACTCGCTGCTGCGCTTGGAGGGGTCAAGGCGGAGTTGGGGCGGAGTAAGTTCCGACTCGAGATGGCCAACACATTGGAGCGGATTGAAGAAGTACAGGCGGGTTGGATGTCGGGCCCTCGCCTTCGCCGGCGTCATGGGCGCCGTGGCTGAAGAGGGGGTGATGTCACGCTCAGGACTTTGATGGACAGACGTACGACACGAAGGCACGGTGAACTCTTACTATACGGTTATGGCTACGATAGTAAGTAGGAATTAGTCATGGACTTAGTCACTATACGTCGTACTAGCATGTGATTGTTAGTATGACTCATTACTAGGATAGCGGTAGTAGGGTTTGAGCTACTTACGCTACAGGATATCGGACTCATAGAGGAGCTTCAAAGCTTCCTCTTACATGTATAAATAGTGGCCTTAGAAGACCAAGAAACGCCATCTTGGTCTTCTTCATAATACCACTTCTAGTCTCCTCTCTTCGGACCTTCGCGTCTCGAGTCGCTGTTACCCTTGACCTTCGAGTCTAAGGCTTGTCACCATTTCACGCTCGCAGGTACTCGTCGTTCTAGTCTTGACCCTCCGGGCCCTCTGGACGGCCTTAGTCGTTTACCAAGGGATCCTTCGCACTTACCTGCGTTACAACGAAACTCGCTAAGTCGTGAACGCCCTCACACGTGTCCTAGTCGGACTGACGCAAGTGGTAGCGTTACAAATGGAGTGGACAAAAGAGGGAAATGCACAAAAGGGGACCCAGACCACAAGGTGGGTCAGAACAATAAGAACAATAAAGTTCTAGAACAAGGATGATATCATAGTGACATCACAATAAGGATAGAACAAAGAGATAGTCCTAATGTGTAGTACAATAACAAGTTCAGAGGGATCTATATGATGTCATTGTACAGTGATGTCATAGATAATCAAAAGGTCCAAGATTGTGATGATCATACATCTAATCTACATAAGTCCTGTATATCTAATCTAAAGCAGTCCATTATCTGCATGTCCATTTGAGCCACTAAGTGCACACTGGTCACTTATCAACAGGTTACTAGGCAAATTACCCAACTTGGCTCAACAGCAGTGCCTGCTTGGTTGGCTGCCACATTTATGGCGTCAATAGGGTCTTTCAAAGTACCATTAATTTGGTCCCTTATTGGACCCATTAAGTGACCATTAATCCACAATTTAGCACCATTTTTGGGTTAATGTGAGAAATAATGAAGTAAATAATTGACCAATAATGGTCAACTTTGAAACCACCCCCCTAAAAAAAACTTGTTAATTGGACACTTAATGCCTTAATTTTTGCTCCCTTGAAGCAACAGGGTCCTTTGGCAGGGTAGCACCTTTTCAATCTCCACCTCACCAGTTTGCTATCATCCCCAGCATCCTTGTCATTTCCTGCCAGTGTGATATGCCATCTATTCCCCTTCACTGAAGGCTGTTTGATAAACTCAATGACGTTGACCACTTGTTCAAATGAACATGCCTTCAAAAATACCTTAAAGACTCTGGCATCAAACTTGATGTTACTCCTGTGCCAGCCTCTGACTTGGACACCAACTTGGATTCAGAGGTGTCCTCCATCTCTAGCCTCAGCAGCTTCTCATCATTCCCATCAAATGATCACAATTCTCACCTTTCTCTTTCCCTCTCTGATGTAGAGGAGGCCTTTTATTCAAATATGCAAGCTGAGCTCAATCAACTCCAGCACAAGATCCTCACATTAAGGATTTTGCAAGACAACCCCAAGGTCAAGAAGACTGCTCAGATCCATCTCCTTCAAGACTGGCATGAGGGAAATGTCAACCAATACCAACACAAGGTTCATGTTGACCCCAGCACATTTGATGGGCTTGTTGAAATGATCCATAGACACCCAATTCAAAAACAACTCCAACATCCCCTAGAAGCCTGTCTCCATACAACTTGCTATCTTTCTCTACTGTGCTGGCCACTACAGAAACACTGCAAGCCCTGAGGCAATAGGGCACTGGGCTGGTATCAGTCCAGGGACTGTCACCAACTGCACAAACAGGGTCATGCTTGCCTTGCTCTTGTTGCATGATGAAGCCATTCACCTGCCATCCCTGGAGAAGGAAAGCACGAAGGCTTGGGTGGCCAAGCAGGTTTTCCCAGAGTGGAGCAACAGGTATCTCATGGTGGATGGTACAAAGTTTCCCCTCTTCCAGTGTCCTGGCCTCCATGGCGATACCTGGTTCAACAAAAACAAGAGCTACTTGATTGACTGTCAGGTGCATCCTATACCTATTTCAAGAGCTTTGCCAAGCTGACTTCATGCTAGGTTGTCATGCTGCCAGACTCCTTATGAATTGTTGACTATGCTGTGGGGCATACTGGCAGTGTTCATGACTCCTGGTCATTCTGGAGCACTCACATCTTTAAGGAACACAAACAGTTTCTTGCCCCAGGTGAGTGGATGTGGGCAGATTCCAGTTATCCATCAGAGACCTGGTCCATCTCACCATTCAAGAAACCAATTGGAGGAGATCTAACAACAGATCAATGGACATACAACTACCATGTTTCCTGGGTAAGTCAACTAGCCTTTTTCATCTGATTGAGCTCATACAGAGTACTAGATTTGCATTTGTTCTGAGTATGCCATTGGGCTTCTCAAGGGACATTTCCAGGTGTTATGTGAGCTCCAAATCCAAATCTCCTCATCAAAGCACCATAAGTGGGCCATAATTTTCATCCAGTCACATACCATCCTCCACAACCTCATACTCTGACTTGAGGAAGGTGCCTTTAATGTGGAACTTCACAAACACCTTTATGAAGCCAGAGGAGAGCTTGGACCAGTGCACTATGGTGCTTCAGAGGGGGAACTTATGACTCAGTTATTTGATAGTACACACAGTGAGGCAGAATGAAGGTAGTCATATGTAAGTTGTTGAGATGGTATATGTAATATTGGTAAATGGTGTAGTGTCCAAATATACTATCATGTTAAAGTACAGACCCATGGCTCAAAACAGGTCCCCACATGTCAGGGTCAGGGCTCTGGGTAGCAGTTGAGGGCTGTGCAGGGAACATGAAGTTGCTAAAGTTGTCCAGTGTTGTGTATATGTCTCAAGTGTTCCTGAAACCACCAGGTCCCAAAGGAAAGGTGGTGGTACCAAGAGGTGGGACAGTGCCTTGCTGTGCCTGCTGAGCCTTGAGTCAAGCCAGCTCAAGTTCATACTTCAGCACTCACACCCAGTGTTCAAACTCCTTATCTTACATCCTCTCCTTGATCATTAGAGCCCTCTCCTCAGCAGCATACCACTGGCTTTCACGCTCTTGCTCGGCCCTCAACATCATCTTCTGACGCTTTGTGGTGATGTTTGTGTTGATAAGTGACCTTTGCGCACTTAGCGGCTCTGGATGGACTGGACTTGCAGCATGGACCGCTTTAGATAAAACTTACAGGACTTGTAGATTAGATATTTGATCTGTACAATTTTGGACTTCTTTCTTATCTATGACATCATGTACACTGACATCATTTGGACTCCTCTGGACTTTACATTGTACTCTGCATCTTTGTACTTTCTTTTGTTCTATCCTTATTGTGATGTCACTATGATATCATCTTGGTCTGGATTCCTTTTGTTCTTATCGCCTTGTTCTCCTTTTGTACATTCCTCTTGTCCCATACTCAGAACAATGCTCCTTGTAATACGTGACTCTGTGTTACTCTCCTTGTATCAGTGTCACTCTCTGTAAAGTATAAGTAGTGTAGCTTGTACGCTCCTGGTCCACATCAGTTCCTCACTGCTTGTGTGCCAGGTATGTCTCCTCTTATCCAATGTAATATCAGTTCCTCACTGCTTGTGTGCCAGAACTACCTTCTAGCTTCTCTTGCAAGATCCCCTCTGCTGCTTACCAGTTGCCTAGTGTATCTCACCACAGTCTACTTTGTCACTGTGAGTATGCTGTCCATCTGTGCTGTTCATCAGTTTGCAGTCTTGAAATTGTACAAGCCCTTCACAAGCTCCAGCAGCTTGGCATTCTCAGTTGCTGATGCCTCCAACAAATTGTCAATGTGTAAATGCTTGCCAGATACCTTTCTGGTGGTTGCTGGTCCAATCTTCAAACTCTGGCTGGCCGAGCTGGAAACTGACAGTGTTCAACAGTGGTCAACAGGAAATGGCTTAGAGACAACAGGGCTACTAGTGTGCACTAGTTGCGCAGGGTCATTTTCTGTAGCACCCAGTGTAGAATCCTGGAACACAATATCTAGTTAGATGGGTCCACTATAGAACACTGAACATTGCACACCTCTGACTTGTTGGCTGGCTTCACCACCTGCATGCTCCTCCTCCTCAGCAAGCAGCATGTTGTCCGTCTCCCACAAGCCATCAGGCTCATCTGTATCACCAACACCCAGGCCCGCACTGTTGAGATGTGACTGATTTAAGTCATATGTCTCATGGAATATGATTGAGTCATTCCCTGCCTTATACAGTATCTGACCCTTATGGTTAGATTTGGACTCACAGACTTGTACAGACCAGTTATTGTTTATCTTTATTGTCTAGATCCTTATTAGGTTCTTATTGTTCTTATTGTTAAGATACTGGCTTTAACTGCATTAGGCAGTTGCATTGTTCTTTGCCCTCCAATGGTGTTTCTCTCTCTGGCACACAGACCAGGTGTATTTTGTTTGGATCACCAGTGCACACAGACCATTATTAGCTAAGCGTCCTGTATATAAGGACTGCTGTTTTCGCCCATACACTTCAGAGTTACTTCTACCTCTGAAGTGTAAGTTCCCTTTACTCTAAGCCTCTCTACCTTATGCTGACACTACTTTAGTACTTGTTTGCCCTTAGGTGGGTAGCACTGCTAATAGAGTTACTTCTACCTCTGAAGTTACTTGTTTGCCCTTAGCTCTTTGCTATTAACCTCTTGCTGTTAGTGCTGCCTGCTCAACATGCACTGCCATCTGCCTTATCCTTGTTTCCAACTAGACCCCAATTGCATCACCTTCAAGATCTTGGCCAGGCTCAGATGATACCACACAAGGATTAAAACTCAGGAGTGTGCGCCAAAACCCATGCAAGCATTCCCAGACAGGAAAACCAATCAAAAGTTTGTCTGCATCATCTGGTTAGTGAGCAGAGATGATAGTGGACATGCAATGCACCCAGAATGTTGCTCAGGTTGCTGTCCTTCTGGATCTCTTCAACTGTTAGTCCCACACCTGTTCTCCTAAGCTCATGTGTGAATTCATAGTATTTGTGCTTCAAACTTTGCAAGATATCAGTGTGACTGCTCCACCCTCAAAAAGATAGTGCAACTTACTAAGAGATCCAGTTCTCAACTGCCTTGGAGTACTTCTTGATGTCCTCCTTCACTTCAACACAAACCCTGGCATCTACATCCACAGAAAAGATGTACTTGGCCATCTTGTTGTGGAAGATGGACTTTGAGCCCTTAGCCACACAATGTGGCCAGTTTTCTTTCTTTGCATCATGTGATGAGTCTGAGAAGAGTTTTTGATGGTCTTTGGGATTGTCCTCCAGCCAGTCAACAAGCTGGTCAGTGCAAAAGTCATCCCAGTGTACTCAGGACCCTTTCTCAACAGTTTCCAGGGTATTGTCACTGACCCCAGGTGTGGCAGCAAGCTTCTTGCCCTGCTTGGTGACACACTTTGGCTTGGTGCTTGGTGGTTTGGCTGTGGCAGTGTTGTTTTTCCCCATGAGAAGCAGATTGTCATGATCATGTGACACATGACATGGCTTGGAGGATGTTTGGGCTGACAGCGAAGTGAAGAAAGTTCTCTTGCCAGCAAAGACACTTGCATAAGTCCCTTGGACACTAAGAAATAGTCCAGGAAACTGTAGTCTGTATGAGTATAAGTACAAGGATGTCTAGTCTGTAGTTCCTTGTCTGTGCTTTGTAGAAATCCCAGCCAAAGTTTGCTCAACTTGAGTGAAAAGCATGTCCCTCTTGTCTTGTACATCCTCCTTAGTGAACTAACCCTTCTGTTGAGCAGGCAGCACTTACAGCAAGGATAAGCAGCAAAAGAGCTAAAGGACAAAAGTAACTTCAGAGGTAGAAGCAACTCTGAAGTGTATGGGTGAAAACAGCAGTCCTTATATACAGGATGCTTAGCTAATAATGGTCTGTGCACACTGGTGATCCAAACAAAATACACCTGGTCTGTGCACCAGAGGGAGAAATGCCATTGGAGGGCAAAGAACAATAGAGCTGCCTAATGCAGCTAAAGCTGGTATCTTAACAATAAGAACAATAAGAACCTAATAAGGATCTAGACAATAAAGATAAACAATAACCAGTCCATACAAGTCTGGAAGTCCAAATCTAACCATGAGGGTCAGATACCATATAAGGCAGGGAATGACTCAATCATATCCCATGAGACATGTGACTAGGATAAGTTGTGTCTCAACATCCCTCCATGATAGAGGCAGTCCATATGGAGATAAGAATAGGTGGTGGATGGTGATGAGAGTGTGTCAAGTTTCAACAAGTTCTCAACATAAGAACTGTGCAAGAGTCTACAGGAGTTCAGGATTGAGATCCCTGGATCACCTGACTAAAGTGTCATAAAGGATGACTTTTTGAAGTCCAGGGATCACTCCATATAAGACAGAGAGAAAGGACTCTCTTCTGCAGAGACAAGACACATCTTATTCTGCCTTGACACTTCATTGACAACCTTATAAAACAGGTTTTTACCACCTGAATTTCTGATAGATGTGGATCCTATCCACGATCTATTCTCTCCAAATCTACACTAACCCAACATCATTAACCAGCTTCTTGAAGGTTTCTCTTGGTAGGGACTTTGTCAGTCCATCTGCTACCATTTCCTTCATAGGGGTGCATACTAGGTCTATGACCTTGTTTTCTACATACTCCCTTACAGCATGGTGTTTGATGGGGATGTGTTTGGACCATCTCCCTGTGACAGGATTTAGGGCTAAGTCTACAGCACCCTTATGATGAACAGCAAAGATGGACAGCATACTCACAGTGACAAGGGAGACTGTGGTGAGATACACTGAGCAGCTGGAAGCAGCAGAGGGGGATCTTGCAAGAGAAGCTAGAAGGTAGTTCTGGCACACAAGCAGTGAGGAACTGATAATTACATTAGAGAAGAGGGAACATACCTGGCACACAAGCAGTGAGGAACTGATGTGGACCAGGAGCGTACAAGCTACAGTACTTATACTCTACAGAGAGTGACACTGATACAAGGGTAGTAACACAGAGTCACGTATTACAAGGAGCATTTGTTCTTAGTATAGGACAAGAGGAATATACAAAAGGAGAACAAGGCGACAAGAACAAAAGAAATCCAGACCAGGATGATATCATAGTGACATCACAATAAGGATAGAACAAAGGAAAGTACAAAGACGCAAAGTACAATGTAGAGTCCAGAGAAGTCCGAATGATGTTATTATACATGATGTCATAGATAAGAAAGAAGTCCGAAATTGTACAGATCATAATATCTAATCTACAAGTCCTATATATCTTATCTAAAGCAGTCCATGCTGCAAGTCCGGTCCGTCCAGAGCCGCTAAGTGCGCAAAGGTCACTTATCAACACCTTATTGTCACAGTGAAGAGGTATGGGGGAGGAAACCTTGTACCCCAGTTCCTCTAGGAATGTCCTATACCACTGAGCTTGGTTTGCAGCCTCAGACAGGCTCATGTACTTAGCTTCTGTGGTGGACTGAGCAACCATCTTTTGCTTTCTGGTACACCAAGAAATGGCACCATGGGCAAGTAGGTAGACATAGCCCAAGGTGGAGTGGCAATCTTCTTGATCTCCCCAAGAAAAGTCACAGTAGCCATGAAGGCCTTCTCCACTGTTCCCTCCAGCATAGCACAATGCATAGTCCTTTGTAGTATTTAGGTATGCCAGCACATATTTGGCAAGGCACAGATGCTGCTGAGAGGGGTTGGAAGCAAATTGGCTGAGGCACGCAACAGTGAATGATATGTCAGGTCTGCTTCCAATCTGTGCATATAGCAGAGACCCAATTATCTGTTGATACTTCTTTATCTCAGAAGTAGAGGCTTGATCTTTGTATTTGATCAAGTGAGCCTCAGTGCCACTAGGTAGAGGGGTGTATACTGGGTAGGAATCCCTCATCCCAAACCTTTCAACTATGTCTTTGATGTGATCTGACTGGTTGATTTCCATAGTGCGGTTAGCATGATCTCTGGTGATGTTAACACTGAGATAAGATTGGATTTCTCCCAGGTTGGTCATCTCATATCAGCTAGATAGAGATGCCTTCAGATCATTGATCATGTCTATAGAGTTCCCCAGTATAGTGATATCATCTACATATAAGATGACAAAAAGTGATCCACCCCCCTCTTGGAGATGGTACATGTATACTCCTGCATCAGAGTATGTCCGTGTGAAGCCAAGTTCAGTGAGAACTCCATGGAACTGTAGATTCCATGCACGGGAGGCCTGCTTCAGACCATAAAGGGCTTTCTGAAGCCAACACACCATGTGTTCAGAGCCAGCTGTGATGAAACTGACAGGTTGCTCCATGTATATTTCCTCATCCAGTTCCCCATGAAGGAACACCAACTTGACATCCATCTGGTGGATTTCCCAATCCTCTAGCATAGCTAACACCAAAAGGAGTTGTAAAGACTCAAAATGGGCAACTGGAGAGAAGGTTTCATCAAAGTCCACCCCCTCTAATTGGGTGAACCCTTTTGCCACTAGCCTAGCATGAAAGTGGCCATCCACTTTCTTCTTAAAGACCCACTTGCATTTAACCACCTTCCTTCCAGCAGGAAGGGGCTCCAGATGCCAGACTTTGAGTTTCTCGAGGGCATCAAGCTCATAGCAACATGCCTCATTTCACTCATCTGCATATTCAGACTCCATGGCCTGCTTAAAGGTCTGAGGGTCCCTATAGCCAGGGGCCTCTGCCACATTCAGCAAGTCCATCATCATAAGCCTACTGCTTCCCTGTACAAATTCATCATTGTACTCATTGTAATAGCGAGGGTTCTGACACCTTGTCCTTGTGCTATGTCTAGGACAAGGAGGCAAGATCACCTGCACAGTCCTTGGGCTTCTAGGGGTTTTCCTAGGAGGACTGACTTCCCTATTGAAGTTAGGGGCTGGGATTGGCTGGGATACCATGGGTGGCCAGTTATGCCTTGGTCGGGTAGGTACAGGTGGAGATGAAGCAGGGGGCACAGAGGGGGGAGTCTGGTAGATTGTCTGGTCTACTGGAGCTGGGGTGGCATTAGGTGGGGTGCTAGGCTGTTGTGTTTGTGGAGGGGGTACCTTCAACACCTGTATAGCAGGGGGAGCCATATTTATTGGTGGCACCTGAGGTGCAGTGGCAACAGCTGGTAGAGGCTGATCAAGCACTCTAATGTAGATAGTACTGCCAGCAGAGTCAGAGACCTCCTGTTCTGGCATGGGTGTAGTATATTGGTGAGGGATCAGGTCACCATAGGATGGGAAGACGTCTTCATCAAATGTAACATCTTGTGAAGAGATGAAGCGTTGGCTATGTCTATCCCATAATTTATAGCCCTTGGAAAGCACTTCATAGCCCACAAACATGGCTTCCTTGGCTTTAGGATCTAATTTTTGCTGGTTGTGTTCTGGTACATGATAGTAGGCTTTGCAGCCGAATACTCTAAGGTATGAAGACATCTGGAACTGTACCATTCCAGAGCTCTAGCAGGAGTTTTCCACTTATTAGAATGAGTGGGAGTGTGGTTATAGATGTGCACAGCAGTTTTGCACTGCTTGTTCCCAAAAACTGAGGCTAAGGCCTGCATGATGAAGCATGCTAGTGCCTTTTTCCATAACCTATAGGTTAAAATGCTCGGCTCTCCCATTCTGTTGTGGAGAATATGGCATAGTGAGATGATGCTCAATGCCCACTTCCAGAAGTATGTGCTTCAAGTCATTGTTGACATACTCACCACCATGGTCAGAATGTAAGGATTCGATGGGCTTATTTAATTGTTTTTCAGCCCACACCTTATAGTGTAGGAAGGCATCCTTAAACTGATCCTTGGACTTCATAAAGATGATGACAGGTGCTTTAGAGAAGTCATCTATGAAGGTGGCAATGTATTTGTTCCCCTGAATAGAATTACTCTGTAGGGGTCCAACTAGGTCACTATGAATGACTTTGAGGTGATCCTCAGCACATTTCATGGAAGGAGGGGAATGGAAGGTGGGTGGATTTGCCTAGTTCACAACCAAGGCAAGGTCCAGCTTCCACTGGGGCATTTGATATGACAAGGCCTTTTACAGCCTCAGGAGCATGTCTCTTTAGCGCTTCTTTGGACATATGGCCCATGCGCTTCTGCCAGACATCCAGGCTAGCAGATGCAGGTGCTTTGACAGAGTTTAGTTTATGTCTGTCAAGCCAATATAAGTTGGCAGCCGATGTCCTTCCACAATAGTCA
>JAKELG010000378.1:0-35807 GCA_021527035.1 Lactarius vividus | reverse complement strand
GACTCTTCATCCGCGGCTTTGCCACACACGCCAAACCCCTCAACAAACTTACGAGGAAGGACACGGAATGGAGATGGACAAACGAAGAAGACGAAGCATTCAAGAAGCTCAAGTCCCTAGTAACGGAAGAACCAGTACTAGCTCACCCAAAGCTAGATGACCCATTCGAACTAGAGGTAGACGCGTCAGGATTCGCAACGGGAGCAGTACTACTTCAGAAGAAAGAAGACGGCAAAAAGCACCCCCTCGGATATTATTCAACCACCCTGAATGAGGCCGAGAGAAACTACGACATCTACGACTTAGAACTCCTCGCCATCGTCAAGGCACTTAGGCACTGGAGACCGCTACTAGCCGGATCCCCACATAAAATCAAAATCTACTCGGACCACATGAATCTCCAATACTGGAAACTCCCGCAAAAGATAAGCCGGCGAGTGGCCAGGGAAGTACTTGAATTGATGGAATATAATTTTGAATTCACCACATCCCAGGGAAGAAAAATGGCAGAGCTGACGCCCTGTCACGAAGACCAGACTACGACCAAGGAGAAAAAGACAACGAAAACGTCGTGGTTCTACCAGAAGACGTATTCGCAAGAGTTACAACGGTACAAGCTGCCCCACAACCCCCGCAAACCGAAATCACTCTCCGTTACTGGGTAGACCCACACCAGCTGAAACACATCGACGGAGCGTGGTATTGACAAGGGAAGTACGTCATCACGGGATCAACGGACGAAAAACGCGAACTCATATCCGCTCATCACGACCCACCGGTACACGGACACCCCGGAATCGCAAAAACCATACGACTGGTGGAACGACGGTACTGGTGGCCAGAATTAAAACTAGACGTGAAGAACTACGTCCAGGGATGCGCCGAATGTCAGAGGCACAAAGTCAACACACGTCCAACAAAGGCCCCGCTAATGCCTATAACCCCTAAGGAAGATGCGTTACCATTCGAAACTATAGCCCTCGATTTCATCACTAAACTTCCTGTGTCGCAAGGCTATGACTCCATCCTCACCGTAACAGATCACGACTGCACCAAAGCATCCATATTCATACCTTGCAACGAAGAGATCTCGGCCGAAGAAACTGCAGGACTTTATGCGACCCACGTCTTCAAAAGATTCGGACTCCCCCTGAAGATCATCAGTGACAGAGACCCTCGCTTCGCATCAAAATTCACGAGAGAACTCTGCAAAATACTGGAGATCAAACAAAACATCTCTACGGCATACCATCCCCGAACGGACGGACAATCGGAAAGGACAAATCAGTGGCTGGAACAATATCTCAGATTCTGGACTAATGAGCGACAGGACAACTGGGCGGCGTTCCTGCCGATAGCGGAATTCGCTCACAACAACTGGCCCCACGAGGCAACAAGGAAGTCCCCATTCTCGCTCCTCATGGGATACGACCCGCGCGCTGATTGGCTCGATAAGCCCTCTCCAATTCCGCAGGTCACCACAAGGTTGGAACAGTTCCGGGAAGCTCGAAAAGAAGCCCAAGAGCTTATCAAGAAGGCACAACTCATGTGGGTCAAACACCGAACCACCCCAGAATTCCGACTCGGAGATTACGTATGGTTGGAAGGACGCCATCTGAGGACCAATCAGCCAACTCCCAAACTAGCGGCCCGAAGGCATGGACCCTTCAAAATCACACGAGTCCTATCACCGGTGAATTATCAGCTGGAACTTCCCACACAGTGGAGTATCCACCCCGTGTTCCATATCGATCTTCTCACGCCCTATCGCGAAACGCTCATGCACGGAGAAAACTTCCAGTGCCCAGCACCCGATTTGGTAGAAGGAGAAGAAGAATACGAGGTCGAGAAGATTCTGGACCATCGGATCTTCGGCAGAAGGAAACGCCTACAGTATCTGATCAAATGGAAGGGGTATCCAGACTCGGAGAACCAGTGGGTCGATAAGGATGACGTGTTCGCAGACGAGGCTATAGCTGAGTATCAATCATCGAATCCCCGACACGAGCATCGCTTAAGAACAGCGCAAACCTGGCTACAGGCCCCATCATCCTCTCATCATCTTCATCCTGGCTTCCTCTCCTCCGTTATCACAACAATGTCTATTCCCTCTGCCGCCGAGGCCATCGCTCGAGTTGCCAACAACACGGGCCCCGTCACCTACCAAGAGCTCTGCGACGCCCTCCAATCCACCATCCCGGCCAGCTACGCTGATGGAACCAGCAACCCCGCCACCTGGTGGATCCTCTCCCAAGACGGACAACGTATCAACGAGGTCCCTTTCACGACGGCCGAGGTTGATCGGCTTCGCGCAGCTCTCCCAGAGTCTGCGCCTGCCTCACCTCGACCTCTCCCGGTATGAGTCGAGTACCGAACCGAGGAAGAAACCCAAGACGCCAGCAACAGTCGACTGGGAGCGGTGGAAGGAGGATCGATGGAGGCGAGTAGCGGAGGACTGGCAGAGGGAGCAACTCCGGAAGGCGGCCGAACGGAGGCGAGAAGCACTTCAGAGGCGACGAGAGTGGACGTGGGAGAGAAAGAGCGACAAGAGGCGAGGAGACAATCCTCGAGCAAGTCCGAGGAAGCTTAGCGGACAGCTACCCAGCTGAGCATCCCCTCATATCCACCGCAACCGATACTGACGACCCCGCCGAAACTCCTTACGCCTGCGACACTCAGGGGCGCCCACTGTACCGAGGCGGCGTGCGCGCCGACGCACCCCCTCCCTTTCCACTTTTCCGACTTCGACACTCCACCATGGGCCCCCCACCTCACGGGTACCGCTACAACCGCGGGGAGGATTTTATCCACTACCCCATCAACGACGGACAGGGACGGACGCGCCAAGCCGCGTACGTCCAGGTCATCATGGGCTCCGACCCCATCGTACTCGGGCTGGTGGAAGACAGCGAGAAGGTCTATTCGCAGCCGCTCTACGCCAAGCCGCACGTCAAAGCCACGGGGAAGGAGCAGTATCCCCAGGAAGACATGCATCTATTTGCCGGCGGTTATCACGACTGCCCTCGCCTCGATTGCGCGATCGGCGAGCTCCACGACGTGAGCCTGAAGGCGGAGGTCCACCGTTACCGGGCGTACGCGTACGAGGCTGAGAGGATGGAGCAGTGGCTCCACCAACTCGCCGCCGCGCTCGGAGGGGTCAAGGTGGAGTTGGGGCGGAGTAAGTTCCGTCTCGAGATGGCTAACGCACTAGAGAGGATCGAGGAAGTACAGGAGGGATGGATGACGGGCCCTCGCCTTCGCCGGCGTCGTGGGCGCTGCAGCTGAAAAGGGGGTGATGTAACGGACGGACTATACGAGGTACGGATTGGACGCTTACTACACGGTTGTGACTACAGTAGTAAGTAGAGATTAGTCACGGACTTGGATCAGTCATCACGAGTAGCACTAGCATGTGATTGTTAGTATTACTCATTACTAGGACAGCGGTAGTAGGGTTCGAGCTACTTACGCTACGGGTTGTCGGACTCATAGAGGGGCTTTAAAGCTACCTCTCATATGTATAAATAGTGGACTCGGAAGACCAAGATAAGCCATCTTGGTCTTCTTCATAATACCACTCTCAGTCTCTCTTCTCTTCGGACCTTCGCGTCTCGACTTCGTATTGTCCTTGAACTTCGATTCTAAGGCTCATCATCATTTCACGTCAACAAGTCCTCGTTGTCTTAGTCTTGACCCTGCGAGCCCTCTGGACCGCCTTAGTCGTGTACCAGGGGATTATCCGCACCTACCTGCGTTATAGCGAAACTCGCTAAGTCGTGAACGCCCTTGTATACGTCCAAGTCGGACTAACGCTGGTGGTAGCATTACAGTCGGCATATCCACCATTCACGAGGGAACTGGGGATTAGAGGTCACGGAAATCCCTTCTTGGTCTAAGGGATATGCCGGAGCTAGTTCACTTAAGAGTCGACGGGACCCTTAGCACAGTAGACGAGTTAAGAGTGGTATTCGAAGAAGACCAAGATGGGGATCCTGGTCCGTAGTACTACGAGCTTAAATACACATAAGGGAGCCAGTTCTAGCTCCGCTCGAACTCGTATGTAGCCAATAGCGTAAGTAGCGTAGATCCTAGGACAGGGATCCTAGGAATCAGTCATCCACGACGTAATACTGATATCGTACAACAATAGAACTCGGAAGCAAGCGCATAAGACACATCACGTACAACAATAAGAAGCATCAGTCAGCCGGAACACGAGGCAACAAGATCCGAAGTCCATGACACATTACTACCGACATACCGAGTCATCACGAATACGTCAGAGTCCACGACCGGGCCGGGCAGTCCGAGAACGAAACGTAACACTAGTATTACATTGTGGATGACTGATTCCTAGGATCCCTGTCCTAGGATTTACACTACTTACGCTATTGGCTACATACAAGTTCAAGCGGAGCTAGAACTAGTTCCCTTACGTGTATTTAAGCTCATAGTACTACGGACCAAGATCCCCATCTTGGTCTTCTTCGAATACCACCTCTTGACTTGTCTCTTGTACTAGGAGTCTGCGAGACTTCTAAGTGAACTAGCTCCGGCATATCCCTTTGAGACCAAGAGGGATCCCTGTGACTTCTCTCCCCAGTTCCCTTGTGAATGGTGGATACTCCGACCATGACCTACCCGCCTGAAACCACGTGTCATCTCGTCTTCGAATACCTCAACTCCCGAGTCGCTCACCCATACAAGTGCTAATACATCGTCGACAATCCGCATTGGAGGTATATTCGTAAAGTCCCCGAACCGCCTCCGAACATACCCCTCGACCTTCCCCTTTACACTTATTGTGACCACCTCGGAGCCTACCAGAGGCATCCTGCAGTCTTCCCCGATAGTCCAGACAACCATCGCTTTCGCCCAGAAGGGAACCCACGTTATACAGACGCCTAAGTCAGGCCAACATCCGTGGTAGATGTTACATTAAGACCAAGATCCTTCAACGTGGCTTCCACAGCAGTAACAACACGAGATCTCTGGATCCCATTCCGACCGTATCACATTGACAGAAGAGGGGAACGCAACGTCCCCAAGCAATATCTCAAAGGAGCATTTTGGCAGACTGAACAAGGAGACCCAGGCTACGTCATCTCCTACACTTACAAAGACGGTACTACAGGACTCATCCCAGTAGAATTCAATTTCAAACACATTTGCTGGACTGAACTCAAGTGGGACGCACTCCACTACAAACTACAAGTTGTCTGACCTGCAGGCTCAAGCCTCCACCTCGACGTACTCCAAAGCGAAGTAACCACAAGAGATCAGTAGGGACCCCTTGACGGAGAAGAAGAAGAACCTGTTCGATCTCCCACTCCCAAGACACCAGCACCATCCCCGTCACTCGCCAGCAACCCCAAGGACATTCGAATCCTCAAAGCACAAGCCGAAGAAGAAGAAGCCCAGTTAGGAGTACTAGCTGAGTCCATCCCCACAGATATGATGACCACTATCACCGAGCAACCTACCACCTTCCAGGAACCTGTGCGCATCAGCCACGGAGAAGGCCTGCCGGGAGGAGAAGGCGGAGGAGGAGGAGGAGGAGACGGCGGCGGAGGAGGAGACCCAGGAGGACCCCTCTTCACAGGACCAAACGTCTCTAGTGGAACCAAGCCTGAGAAGTTTATGGGAAGGGAACCTCTGGTATTCACCAGAGATCGCACCAAAGTCCAACAGTTCCTCACTCAATGGGAGCTCTTCATTGAGACCAATTATGACAACCCTGCATTCACCCTCCCCTACCGAAAGGCACTAATCTTCCTAACCTACATCCAGGGAGAACACGTCAACGAATGGGTCTTATCCACCACCAAATGGGTCAAAGCGTACAAGGCCAAGCATGGGCCGTACAACAAATGGATCTGAGAAGCAATCAAACTCAGATTCCGCAACACCTTTGCCAACACCCTCGAAAGAGAACGTGCACAACAAGACCTCCAGAAGGGATTCTGAATGGAAGGACAAGATATCGACTCCTACATTGCCAAGTTCGAGAAAGCAGTATGGGAGGCAGGGTACTGATTGAACGATTCCCTTGTCCTTGACAAATTTACCAGTGGACTCCCCGTGGAACTGTACAAGAACGCGCACAATTTCCACAGCCCAAACACCTACACCCTATGGAAGGTAGCAGTACTCAAGCAGCAGTGCAAATGGATGCACTTGCAGACGCGTTTGGGGGGACGTAAACCCCCGGGACCTGGTAAGCAGGGCAATACCTCTCTAAGGACGTTCAACACCCCAAACCGCCCGCAACAGCCCCGACAGGGATGGCAAGCCTTCCGGAATCACCCAGATGCAAAGGACACCACCCCGGGAAGAATCCGCGCTCACCTCGCGGGATCCGAAGAGATCGACTACACCAAAGCACCGTATACCCCTCAAGGGGGGCGCCCCCAGGGAAGAGGGATCGTGGATATGAAGAATATCAACTGTTACAACTGTGGGAAGCTCGGCCACATGTCTCGCAACTGCCTCCAACCATGCTGCCCGCGCAATAATCAGAATTGGCAACCCTGCCAAGGACGTGGCGCGTTCATTGAAGAAGTACAGAGCGTCCATGAAGAACCCCTCATCCAATTTGAAGACGACGGCGGCAACAGCCACGGCGCCCACGCCACCACTGAGACGCTGCAAGAACGGGTGACCAGCTGGATAAACTGTTGAGACGTCACTAATTGAAGTGTAATGTCTCGTGGGATATGATTGAGTCATTCCCTTCCTTATACGGTATCTGACCCTTATGGTTAGATTATGGACTTCCGGACTTGTACGGACCGGTTATTGTTTATCTTTATTTTGTAGTTCCTTATAAGGTTCTCCTTGTTCTTATTGTTAAGATACCGGACTCATCCGCTTTAGGCGGTTTTATTGTTCTCTGCCCTCCAATGGCATTTCTCCCTCTGGCGCACAGACCAGGTGTATTTTGTTTGGATCACCAGTGCGCACGGACCATTATTAACTAAGCGTCCTGTATATAAGGACTGCTGTTTTCGCCTTCACACTTCAGAGTTTCTTCTACCTCTGAAGTGTAAGTCCCTTTACTACTAAGCCTCTCTACCTTACGCTGACACTAGTATAGTACTTGTTTGTCCTTAGGTGTGTAGCGCTGCTATTAGAGTTTCTTCTACCTCTGAAGTTACTTGTTTGTCCTTAGCCGCTTTTGCTTTATCTCGCTGTTAGTGCTGCCAGCTCAACATAAACAGAGTCCGAAACCTTGACGAAGAAGCCAGGGACTTGGTAGTCAGGGACCTAATGGGGTGAGAGGATTTTCAAAGCACCTGAACCCGACAGCCTGGGTGAGGGCACTACGGTGTAATTCTGTGTTCATAATGCGCTATCAATCTATGCATGTTCCAGTTTCATTGCATGCAAGTTACACCATGGCCGACAAACGAGCATTAGTTGACTCTGGAGCCACTAACAACTTTATCCATCTGGATTTCGCAAGAAGGATGAGGCTAGGCCTCAAAGAGTTAGACCGTCATTGAAAGATCTGGAATATTGACGGCACGCACAACAAAGGGGGCAAGATAACCCATTGCGTGGATCTAGAAGTCAAAACCAAAGGGGTCAAGAAAGACATGAGATTCCTCGTCACCGACGTAGGAGGAGAAGACATCATCCTAGGATACCCCTGGCTGGCTACGTTCCAGCCTGACATTCAATGGGCCTCCGCTACCCTTAACAAAGCTGAGTATCCAGTGGTACTTTGTACTATCAACCCCACCAAACCACGTATAGATCCCGTCATCGCCCGACTGGTGGTGCGGAAATTGCTAGGAATACCCAATAAGCAACGTATTGAAGAACAACTATGCGAAGAATGCAACCTGGAAACGACACGATTACGAGCCACCACATCCACCGAATTAGCAATCGAAGCACAACAATACACAGAAAAGAAGGCCATCCCAGAGGAGTATCAGCAACACGTCAAGATCTTCAGCGAAGAAGAATCTCATCACTTTCCCCTTTCCAAACCATGGGATCATGCCATCAAGTTCAAACCAGACGCCCCAGACACCATCGACTGCAAGGTCTACCCAATGAGCCAAGCAGAAGATAAAGTGCTAAAAGAATGGATCGACAAACAACTGGCAAAAGGGTACATTAGACCCTCTAAATCCCCGTATGCATCATCATTCTTCTTTATCAAAAAGAAGGACAGAAAGCTACGTCCAGTACAGGACTATCGGAACATCAACAAATGGACCATACGCAACCAATACCCTCTTCCACTCATACCCGAACTTATCGCCGACCTCAGCGGAGCATTCATATTCACCAAACTTGACATTCGTTGGGGATACAACAACGTACACATTAAAGAAGGGGATCAAGAGAAAGCAGCGTTCAAAATGTGCTACGGACTTTTCGAACCCACGGTAATGTTCTTCGGACTAACAAACTCCCCGGCAACTTTCCAAACAATGATGAACGAGATCTGTAAAGACCTCATCGCGTATCACAAGACAAAAGGAACGGTTATTAGGGTATATATGGACGACATTGGCATCGCTACACAGTCTAACGAACAAGCACACATCGATGCGGTACACAACATTTTGGACTTACTGGAACAGAACGACCTCTTTCTCAAACTGGAGAAATGCATCTTCCACTCTCCCAGCATCGATTACCTGGGGGTAATCATTGAAAAGGGGGTGACTCACATGGACCCTGTCAAAATTTCCGGCATCAGAGAATGGCCCACCCCAAAGAACGTCAAACAGGTGCAATCCTTCCTAGGGTTCTGCAATTTCTACTGCGCTTTCATCAGAAATTTTGCCACCTACGCACGACCCCTCAACAAACTTACGCGCAAAGACGTCAAATGGACATGGACAACTGCAGAACAAGAAGTGTTTGACAGAATCAAGAAACTTGTCACGGAAGAACCGGTACTCGCACACGCCAATCTAGAAGACCAATTTGAACTAGAAGTGGACGCATCAGGATTTGCAGTAGGAGCAGTATTACTCCAACGCAAAGAGGATGGAAAAAGACACCCCATTGTGTACTATTCAAACACCCTCAGCGCCACGGAACGGAACTACGATATCTATGACCTGGAACTCTTGGCAATCGTTAAAGCACTCAGGAACTGGCAACACTACCTAGCAGGATCTCCACACAAAATCAAAGTCTTCTCGGATCATATGAACCTACAATATTGGCACTCCCCGCAAAAGATAAGTCGCCGAGTGGCCCGGGAAGTACTTGAACTCTCTGAGTATGACATCGAGATTCACCACATTAAGGGAACGGCCAATGGAAGAGCCGACACCTTATCTAGACGCCCTGACTACGACCAAGGAGAAGGCAACAATGAACACGTTACGGTGCTACCAGATGTGTTATGATCTAACACTTTGGACTTTCTCTGTATGTGACTTTTGTTATCTTGTTTCACTTCGCTCCATTTGTCTCTTATTTTGTTACCAAAGGGGCTATCAATGTTAGCCACCCTAGACTCCACTTCTACATCAGTGCCTTATCTTGTTTTGACTCTTTACCTCTGTGTGGACTTGTGTTCATGTTGTTTGGAACCTCATCCTATTTAAAGCTGTACTTTACACTGTAGGAAGCCAGACTTGGCTTCATTTGCAATCTAGCAACCTTGCCTTCGCTCTTTGGTGTGATTTAGCCTTTCCCCTCTTCTTGTGCATCCCCTACCTCTGTCCCTAACCCAGATACCCTCGAAGTCTTTGCAGTTGAACTATATCAACGCGTCATACCTGTTAGACTCTGTGTACTCGCAAGACTGAGTATAGAGAAGTGTCAGACACTTCGGGCGAGGAGCCCTAACCACAGAGTAGTGGCACATATTGTGCCACACCCCAGACCACTTGTATTTCATAGCAATAAGACAATAGACGTCTTCGCTTGATACTTGTGTGATATCGAACCCCTTGAACCTACGCCCCTGCTAGGACGTAACAAGACGAGGTCTTCGTCAGGGCGACATCATTAGACACCACCGAAGATCCACTCCGAATCAACGCCACCATATCAGTACAGGAAATGGAAAAGATCAACCCAATATACGTGCAAGACGCTGACAAGATATGCCCATGGGTAGACCCACATGGTCTCAAACTGATCGAAGGCACATGGTACAAAGATGGAAGACACGCAGTCACTGGAGGACTCCATGAGAAACGCAAAATCATCAAGACGCATCATGATCCTCCTGTATACGGACACCCTGGAATCAGCCACACTATCAAACTCGTGGAACGATACTACTGGTGGCCAGGATTACACCAAGAAGTTATGGACTACGTCAAAGGATGCGCCGACTGCCAAAGAATCAAAGTCAACACCAGGGCAATCAAAGTGCCATTACGCCCAATATTTCCCAAACCGGAAGCTATGCCGTTTGAAACCATCGCCCTTGATTTTATCACTAAACTTCCGATGGCACAGGATTGCGATACGATCCTCACAATAACAGACCATGATTGCACAAAGATGTCCCTGTTCATCCCCTGTCAAGAAGAGATATCGGCTGAAGGAACTGCCACCCTGTACGTAAAACACGTCTTCCCTCGATTCGGATTACCCGGCAAGATAATCAGTGACAGAGACCCACGGTTTGCATCAAAGTTCACACGTGAGTTATGCAAAATCCTCGGAATCGAGCAAAATATCTCGACGGCCTATCACCCGTGTACAGATGGACAGTCTGAACGCACCAATCAATGGCTAGAACAATATCTACGATTTTGGGTTAATGAACGAGAAGACGATTGGATCCACTATCTCCCAATGGCTGAGTTCACACACAACAACTGGCCTAGCGAAACCACTAAAGAATCTCTGTTTCAGCTCCTCATGGGGTATAACCCCTGCGCTGATTGGACCGATAGGCCATTGCCAATTCCACAAGTAGCACTCAGGGTCAAACAGTTCAAGGAACTCTGCCAGCGCGCACAGTCACTGATGATCAAAGCACAGCAGGGGTGGATCAAGGCCAAAGATACGCCCAAGTTCCAAATTGGGGATCAAGTATGGCTAGAGGGACGCCACCTACGTACACATCAGCCAACGGTGAAATTAGTGGCCAGACGCCATGGCCCCTTTAAAGTTATCCAGGTGATGTCCGCAGTCAACTACTGGCTAGAGCTTCCCACGCAGTGGCAGATACACCCAGTATTCCATGTGGATCTCCTTATGCCCTATCGCGAAACACCCACGCACGGACCCAACTATCAGCACCCACCACCAGATCTAGTGGGCGGTGAAGAAGAATACAAAGTCGAGAAAATTCTAGACTCTTGGCGGTTCGGCAGAAGTCACAAATTGCAGTATTTGGTCAAATGGAAGGGCTACCCAGACTTGGACAACCAGTGGGTTGACAAGGATGACGTGTTTGCAGATGACACAATTCAGGAATTCAAAAATTCCAACCCTGTGCGTGAAGTACATATAAGCACAGGGAAATCCCAAGAGACGTCCCCATCCCTTCTCCCCATCACCACCACTACTCATGCGCCCATCCTCTCCAGTCAACTTCCGATATGTCATCAACACTGAGTTATCAGCACCTTACCGAGTACAATCCATGCCATCGTCACCCCTGTCGTCTACCCTCGCCCTTCACCAACGAGGAGATCATCCTCCTTCCCCCCCAACATCCCGACTTCCTTCGCCGTCCCCCACTCTTTATTCCGAGACCAATCAGCCCAGTCACCTCGGAAGCAACTATGTCCCAACCAGAGCGCCTACTCCAGCGGGTGACAAACAGGGTTACACGCCCAGTCGACCAACGACCCCACCGGGACCCAACGAGGGCGGGGATCCGTACGACCCAGCCGAGCACCTCAAAACGCATCCGTATTTGCATTATGCCACCCATCTCACCACAACACACTCGGAAACCCCCCCGCTATGTGGACCCACCGGGGAGGCTCTCACACTACCGGCGCCACCTCAATCCGCACTTTGCTGCGATCAAAAGGAGGAATATGTGTCGGAGGTCGAAGATTGGCCAGAGACTCCCCCTCCCAGGGGATATCAGTTCAACCGGGGAGTACATTATATTCCCTTCCAGATTCGAGATGCTCAAGAACATCTTTGGCCCGCCCAGTATACTCAGCTCATCCTCACCGCCGATCCCTTCATCCTTGCTTTCCGAAACGGAAGCAATCAGCAATACAGCAAGCCAGTGCATGCCACCCCTTACTCCGAGGGACAGTCCCCTACCCCCACTTACACCGACGACGACCTCACGTTCCTGCTCTCCGACGCAGGGTTAGTCAACTCGGTTGACCAAGCACTCCTTCACATGAAGGATCTCCCTCTTGTAGCCAAGGTGCATCGCTACCGGTGCATGACCCTCAGGTGGCGCACCCAGCAACATCGGGTCATGGCGGAGCAGATGAAGTTGGAGCGCATAGAGATCGAGAAGAATCGGTGTGTAGCTTGACTCCAGCGTGCGCACGCCGTTGACCGCATCTAGAACAAGCGGTCCTCGTTCCACCGAGGCCCTCGAGCGGAGGAACATGCCAAAGAGATAGAGGTGATTCGTCATATGCGGTCCCTTGGCACGAACCCCCTGGCGATCATGCGCGGTCAAGCTGGGGCTTGATCCTGAAAAGGGGGTGATGTTACGTTTTGTTCTCGGACTGCCCGGCCCGGTTGTGAACTCTGACGTATTCGCGATGACTTGGTATGTCAGTAGTAATGTGTCATGGACTTCGGATCTTACCTGCCTCGTGTTTCGGCTGACTGATGATTCCTATTGTTGTACGTGATACGTCTTATGCGCCCGTCTCCGAGTTCTATTGTTGTACGATACTAGTATTACATTGTGGATGACTGATTCCTAGGATCCCTGTCCTAGGATTTACACTACTTACACTATTGGCTACATACAAGTTCGAGAGGAGCTAGAACTAGTTCCCTTACGTGTATTTAAGCTCGTAGTACTACGGACCAGGATCCCCATCTTGGTCTTCTTCGAATACCACCTCTTGACTCATCTCTTGTACTAGGAGTCTGCGAGACTTCTAAGTGAACTAGCTCCGGCATATCCCTTTGAGACCAAGAGGGATCCCCGTGACTTCTCTCCCCAGTTCCCTTGTGAATGGTGGATACTCCGACCGTGACCTACCCACCTGAAACCATGTGTCATCTCGTCTTCGAATACCTCAACTCCCGAGTCGCTCGCCCATACAAGTGCTATTACATCATCGACAATCCACATTGGAGGTATATTCGTAAAGTCCCCGAACCACCTCCAAACGTACCCCTCGACCTTCCCCTTTACACTTATCGTGACCACCTTGGAGCCTACCAGAGGCATCCTGTTACGTCCTAGCAGGGACATGGGTTCAAGGGGTTCGATATCACACAAGTATCAAGCGAAGACGTCTATTGTCTTATTGCTATGAAATACAAGTGGTCTGGGGTGTGGCACAATATGTGCCACTACTCTGTAATTAGGGCTCCTCGCCCGAAGTGTCTGACACTTCTCTATACTCAGTCTTGCGAGTACACAGAGTCTAACAGGTGTGACGTGTTGATATAGTTCAACTGCAAAGACTTCGAGGATGTCCGGGTTAGGGACAGAGGTAGGGGATGCACAAGAAGAGGGGAAAAGGCTGGGTCACACCAAAGAGCGAAGGCAAGGTTGCTAGATTGCAAACGAAGCCAAGTCTGGCTTCCTACAGTGTAAAGTACAGCTTTAAATAGGACGAGGTTCCAAACAACATGAACACAAGTCCACACAGAGGTAAAGAGTCAAAACAAGATAAGGCACTGATGTAGAAGCAGAGTCTAGGGTGGCTAACATTGATAGCCCCTTTGGTAACAAAATAAGAGACAAATGGAGCGAAGTGAAACAAGATAACAAAAGTCACATACAGAGAAAGTCCGAAGCGTCAGATCATAACACATCCCGCAGTCTTCCCCGATAGTCCAGACAACCATCGCTTTCGCCCAGAAGGGAACCCACGTTATACAGACGCCTAAGTCAGGCCAACGTCCATGGTAGACGTTACAACACATGGTTCGAACAGTCCTTGATTGGTTTTGAACGCCGCTTTCCACTCATCTCTGTAACGTTACCACAGGAACGTTATGTGCGACGTGCACGTCACTAAGTCGTTCAAGCCGAGGTAACGGGATGTGAGTTAGTCGGTTAAGACCGAGTTCAGTGATGAATAAGCACCACACGGTCTCCTCAGACACGCGGGTGGTAGTCGAGAGTTCTGGGGTTCAAGCGCAAAGGCGAACCAAAGTCGTGCTCAAGCGAAACAGCGAGCCAAAGTCGTTCGTGGAGTGACAACGATGTGGTATTACACAAGAAGTCAAGTCTACCGTACAAGCTAGGTAGCGTGCGACTTATATACTGATACAGGATGTTTGTACGCAACAAACATATGGCGCGATAGGCGGAGTTCTTAAACAAAAGCGGAACAAGGGTGAAACCATAGTAAGGAATAGGGTGATTGCGCGGGGTCATGTGGGAGTCAGCTGAGACCGGAGCGCCGTGAACTTTGATATACAAGGAAGGGGACATGAGGGCGTATCGTGCGGCGAAGAGATCATGGGAAACGGTTGGGCGCGTGATGGGTTATGGGCGTAACAAGGTGGGGTGCGGGAATGGGAAGCAAGAAACGGAAGCGTCCACGAGAAAAGGGAAGGAAAATCGTAACATTACCCCCCTACTAGGCCTGAAGTCGCCACGACTTCAGTCACTGCCAACGTAATCATATACGTCGGCGCTGGGGTCGTTAGTCTCATCATCCCGGTCATCCACCGGGCATACGTGCCGGCGCAGGAATAAGTACCTGCCACGCTCCCCACACCTCCTGCACACTTCGTATTGGGGGCACTCAATCTCGTCGTGCCGCGCATCGAACCTCAGACACTTCCCACACCAGCGGGGGCGCTCCGAAGGCTCTTCAAACGCCGGGGTGATGGGTGCGAGGCGGTGAATAAGACAGTTCTCGGAAGCGTGAGCCCCACTCGCACACCAGACGCAGACGCCAGTCGGTCGGTTGGGGCATTCCCCCATCTTGTGCCCGCGCTTCTTGCACAGATAGCATTTGCGTCGCTTCTGTGTTCGGCTGGGCCCGTCCACAAGACGTGGCATCTCAAGGGGTCCTCCAGGACGCGGCACAAGTGGGAGTTCTGGGAAGTAGTGGCAGGGGCGTATGGGGCGTGTGGTGAGCTCGACGAACTTGTTGGTGATGAGGGGGACAGCGCCCGCGTATTGCATGCGCTTCGCGATACCCTGTAGTTTGGTGTCTAAGTGGAACTGGTCCCGAACGGCCTCTTGTTCGAGTCGACGAAGGTCCGCCCTGCGCGCGTCCAGAGCGATCTTGTCTCCGAGGCATTGCCGCAATCTCGCAACCTCCGCTGACAGGCGAGGGTTTTTGAGCTCGCTTAGTACCTCGTTAATGGTGACGGCGCGCGGATCCTGGGGGCTGAACACCGCGAGCTGATGAGGCGAAATAGCGGGGTGCATGACGGTAGGGCGTGGCGTGGACAAGTAGACTTCCTGACAGTAACACGGCTTTCCCCTTCCCTGGGTTCCGATAACCTCCCGATAGTCCCGACGATAGTAAACATACTTCGCCAGGACCTTCGTGGTATCGTCCTCCAATGGGATCATCAGGGGGAAGAAGAACGGGGTGTCGGGGGCGTTAAGGAAAAACGGGAGTCCAGGGTCATCGGACTCTTCGTCGTCTCCCTCGTCGACTGGTTCCTCGTCATTGTCTAATGACGCTAAACGAGGGTCCGGTCGTAGCTGACGAGGGGGCGCCGCTGGAGTCAGCGAGTAGGGATGGGGGAGCTCAGATGCCAGCTGTGACATGGGGACCACAGGTGTGATGCCAGGGGGTGCTTCCAGAAGAGGGGCTACTGCGGGTTCGAGAGGGGGAGGGGACGATGGTGGAGGTGTTGGGCTCGTGGGGGAGATGTTGAGTGCTATGGCAAGGACCGGAGTTGGTGGTCGTGTGGTGAGGGCTGAGTAGGGTGTTCGAGATACGAAGGGCGTGGGAATTCCCTCTGACTGCGATGGGACTGTGAGTCGTTCGAGGATGAGGGCGGATGGTGGTCGGGGGCGATCGTTGGCTGGGGCCGTGTTAGAGGTGGGAGTTGTCATGATGTGTGATGAAGTTTCACCTCCCGTTCGTTCAGCCTTTATAACTTTCGTCCTGCTCCATCAGCTGTGGGGTTGCGGTGATAGAAGTCGGTGATTGCGTCCGGCGCGTGTTTGACATGGTCAGCTGGCTCCCACGTGCTGTCACTCATGGGAAAGCCCTTCCACTTGACTAGGAATTGCAGTTTGCGCCCTCGTCCGTGGAGTCGCGACCCCATGATCTGCTCCACTTCGAATTCTTCTTCTCCGTCCACAAGGTCAGGGGGAGGGCGTGAATAGTTCTTCCCGTGCATCTCCGTCTCCTTATATGGCGTGAGGAGGTTCGCATGGAACACCGGGTGTATCTTCCATGTGACCGGCAGCTCCAACTCGTACGTCACTTCTGAGAGGACTTTCTTAATGCGGAACGGGCCATGACGTTTAGGGGCCAATTTCGCGGTGGGGTAGAACGTTCTCAAGTTTGTCCCTTCTAGCCAGACCTGGGCCCCTTCGGCGTAGGGGATAAAGCGGGTTCTTCCTCTTTTGGCCATAAGGTCTTGCGCATGTTTGATGCAGTCTTGCGCATGTTGTCGTCTTATGACCATTTCCTCCAGGTGTTGGTCAACCGACGGTGCTTGTGTAGGTTTTGAGACCCATGTCGTTCGTGGTTCCCATCCCATAATGAGTGAGAATGGGGAGTGCTTTGTCGTGGCACTTGGCCAAGAGTTATGCGCAAACTGTGCTACTGGGAGAGCTTCTGCCCAGTTGTCCTGTTGCACGTTGCTCCAATGGCGCAGGTATTGCTCTAGCCACTGGTTTGTGCGTTCTGATTGGCCGTCTGTTTGGGGATGGTATGCGGTGGAGATGTTTTGTCGTATCCCGAGCGTGCTGCATAATCCCTTCATAAATGCGGACGTGAATCGTGGGTCTCGGTCTGTGATGAGTCTGCGTGGTATTCCGTAGTGCGGGTAGACGTGTTGGAGGTAGAGCCGGGCTACTCCTTCCGCGGTGATGGTTTCGTGACAGGGTATGAAGATTGCCACTTTCGAACAGTCATGGTCGGTGATCGTGAGGATGGAATCAAATCCTCGCGATGGCGGTAGTTTTGTAATGAAGTCCATGGCGACAGTTTCAAACGGTTCTGCTTCAGGGTTGGTCGAGATTGGGAATAAGTGGGGTTTTTGTCGATGGGGGTTGATTTTGTTGGCCTGACATACGGCACATCCTTTGACATATTCTTCAACGTCCTCTCGTATGGTGGGCCACCAATAGTCGCGTCGTATTAGTTCGCGTGTGTTGGCGATTCCGGGGTGGCCCATGCTTGGAGAGTCGTGAAAAAAGGAGATTACCCCCCGCTTAAGATCGTTGTCCCCGACAACGACTAGCGCGTCGTCTTTCCACCACAGACCGTCATGCTGTTTGAGGTTGTGGTGTTCGGCCCATTGTGCCGCTTGTCCCTTGCCGGCGTTCTGGGCCACCTTGGACCAGATGTCCATATCACATATTGACATTTGGGTAGCTCGGATAAACCTTTCGGCTGGTAGGACAATGACGTCGGTGTTGTCCCCTTCGCCGGACTCGTAGTCCGACTGCCTGGACAGGGCGTCTGCGCGCGCGTTTTTCGTTCCTGCTACATGCCTTAGAATAAAGTCGTATTCCGATAGCTCCAGGAATTCTCGCGCGATCCTCCGGTTGATCTTCCGGGGTTCCTTCCAATATTGGAGATTGGCGTGGTCGGTGTGGATGATGATTTTGTGAGGGGATCCTACGAGGTACGTTCTCCACGCTCGTAGTGCTTTAACCACGGCTAGTAACTCCCGGTCATAGATGTCGTAGTTTCGTTCTGTCTCCGTGAATGACTCGGAGTGGAAAGCTACAGGGTGGAACTTTTTGTCGGTGCTTAGTTGATTCAGCACTGCTCTGACCGCGACATTTGATGCGTCAACCTCCAACTCGAATGGCTTGGTAAGGTCCGGGAATAGGAGTACTGGTTCTTCACATATACGTTTTTTGATATCTTCAAAGGCATTTCGTTGCGTGTTGCCCCAGTGCCATTGGGCCTCCTTCTTTGTTAGATCGTGAAGGGGTCGGGCAAGTTGGGAGAACCCTCGTATGAACCTTCGGTAGAAGTTACAGAACCCTAAGAACGCGCGAACCTCCTTGAGGCTTTTCGGGGGTTGCCATTCTCGGATTCCTCGAACCTTAACAGGGTCCATCCGTAACCGCCCATGGCCAATGATGAGGCCTAAGTACTCCATTTCGTAGACCTCGAATTCACATTTCTCCGGTTTTACGTAGAGATCGTGTTCTTCACAGAGTTGTAGTACTTCGTGGAGAACCTTCCGATGATGGCGTTTGTCGTCTGCGGTGGCAATGAGGATATCATCCATATAAACAACGACTTCATTTGTCAAGATGAGGTCACGGAAAATGGTATCCATCATCGTTTGGAATGTGGACGGAGAATTAGTGAGGCCAAAGAACATGACACGTGGTTCAAACAGGCCTTGATTGGTTTTGAACGCCGCTTTCCATTCGTCTCCTTCTTGGATGCGAACATTGTTGTAACCCCATCGGATGTCCAATTTTGAGTACAGCCATGCGATTCGGATGCGATCGACGAGTTCGGGGATAAGTGGGAGGGGGTAGTGGTTTTTTATAGTGAGTTCGTTGAGACGTCGATAGTCCTGTACCGGACGTAGCTTTCCGTCCTTCTTTTTGATGAAGAAGAAGGGCGACGTGTAGGCGGACTTTGATGGGCGGATATACCCCTTTTCAAGCTGTTCATTCAGGAAGGCCGTAAGTGCCTCTCCTTCGTTTGCGGTGAGTGGGTACACCTTGCAGTCAAGTGCGGTGGGTGCGTCGGGGAGTAGCTCGATAGCATGGTCCCACACACGGGACGGGGGGAACCGGTGTGACGCTTCTTCACTGAACACCTTACAGTGTGACCAGTATTCTGGAGGAACCATTTCCTCAAATGTTCGGATTTGCTTCTTTGCCGCTTCCTGCTGGGCAAGTTCTGATGCGGTGGTTGTTTTTCGCAGGAAGGTGATACTCGGCTCCGACTCTTCGTTCACAACCTGTTCCCACGCCTCCTCATCAAGCTCGTATGCCTGTAGGGCTTTGATAGCAGCCTCTAATGGCATGGCGTCGTCCTGGAGGTTCAGGCTGGAGATTACGACTGGTTGGAATTTTTCGTTCAGCGTGGCATTTCTCCACTCTATCTCAGGCTCAAAGGCCGAGAACCAGGGGTAACCCAGGATCGCTTCGTCCTTTCCTAGATTGGTTACCAGGAAACGAAGTGTCTTCGTGCGCTCACCAGTCCGCACCGCCAAATTGGTGTACTGGGTTATTGCGCCGTCTCGGTTGTAGGTCCCGTCAACGTTCCATATGGTGATAGGGGCGGAGACCGGTCGGGTTCCGAGATGCGTTCGTTTGAGCAGTTCCACACAAATAAAGTTGTCGGTTGCTCCAGAGTCCAATAGGACCTGTCGTTCGGCCGTTGCGTTTGCAGATTTGAAAAGAACTGGGATTCGCATAGATCGATATCTGCTATAATACACGTGTAGCGCCTTTGCCCAGGCCGACGGGTTTAGGCGTTCGGAAAATCCTTTCCTCCAAAAAGCTTCTCCACCAAGAGGTCCCGCACTTCTTTTGGCTGAGCGGCCAGCGCTGCGATCTGAGCGTCAGCCGCTTCATCATTCGACAGTATGCGGTTTGCTGATATGGCGACTCGAGTAACGAGGGGGGGAGGCGATACTGCGGGGGTAGCGGGGACGGGAGGAGGCGCTCCTCCATCGCTTGTGGTCTGAGCAGCGCGAGTGCCTTTTTGTGGGCAATTACGCGACACATGACCCTTTTCTCCGCATCGGAAACATCTCCCCTCCGCGACCATCCTTTGCTTCTCAGCGTCTGTGAGGGTGGCATGGGCTCTAGTGCGGCTAATATCCATGGTGTTTGGGTCACGCGCCTTGTTAAGGGCTTGGACCCACTGGTCTTGGGTGTGACCTCCTCGTTTTTCGTTTTGTCGGTTACGCGTAAGGCGAGGCTTCAGCATAAGGTACTCTGCTTGCTGAAGTCTTGCCGCCGCTTTCCATTGGTCCCATGTGACTGGGTGTTGGAAGTGTATAGCGTTGATTACGAGGTTGTCGGGGAGTCCCGCTTGGAATTTCTCAATGACGTTGGCTTCATCTGGATTGTAGCCGGCTTTTGTTGTGAGGTTTTGGAATTTTGCGATGTACGTGTCAATGTCTTCGCCAATCATCTTCAATTTGTCGATGTCTTGGCGCGCTCTGGTTCGTTCGGTAGTGTCTGTGTAGGCGTTCGTGAACCGATCAAGGATCGTGTTCCATAAGTTCTCTTCGTTATGCAGTACTCCTCCTGCTAGCTGGGTGTCTAGCCACGCGGTTTGCTCATCTACCCAGTCATCTACCAACTGCCCCCTCATGTATGAGAGGAAGGTCATGGCTCATGAATAGGGTATTGTGAGCTGGTCCACGGTTGGGTTCATTCCCTTGATAAATTCGAAAGGATCGAAGAAAGTTTCGACTCTCCTCTCGATTTCCATCGAAGATGGGTGGTGGGTTGCCCCCAAGTTTGCCCCCTCCCGGTGCTGGTATTGCCCCGGCTGGGCCCATGGGGAGCGCACCTCCTCCTGGGGCGCCGCCCCCTGGGGCTCCGCCACCTGGACCACCTCCGCCGCCACCAGGGGCACCGCCGCCCGGTGGGCCTCCACCGCTACCATGTATGCCTCCACTAGGTCCAGCAGTTGGGCCACTGCTTGACCCCGTCGGCGGTTGGGTACTAGAGCTATGAGGCGCTCCGCTCGTCTGAGCAGCCGATCGACCTCCTGTAGCATGTGTTCCTCCACCGCTCGAGCCGGAGGCTCCCGTGGTAGTAAGACTGGTGGCGACCTGAGTGTTGGTGGCCATCGTTGGCTGTATGGGAGTGAGGGTGGTTGATTCGTCTGGGTCGACGTTGATTCCGGTGA
Organism: Lactarius vividus; assembly: GCA_021527035.1. Classification (NCBI taxonomy): domain Eukaryota; kingdom Fungi; phylum Basidiomycota; class Agaricomycetes; order Russulales; family Russulaceae; genus Lactarius; species Lactarius vividus. Next base: position 14,706 of record JAKELG010000378.1, on the reverse strand, counting down.
TGTTTGTTGACCCAAGGGGTCCTGTGCCGAATTGTGGAGGGACAGCTTTGTAGGCGTACCACCGTCCTTGCTTTGGGTCGTAGTCGATGTAAGCCCAAAGACGAAGATCGTCGAAGTAGTGGACTTGGTGATATTCCTGGTTTTTGGCGTCAAAGATGAAATACCCCTCTTGGTTGTGAATTTCTTCCCAGATTACTGCGCCCTTTTCGTGGCTGGAGAGTTCGTCGGTGGAGTACCGGTCGATGTACTGCGGTTGGAATTTCGTGCAACTCCTACTAGTCGCCAGGGTTGCGAGACTTGACTTAATGTAATGTTACCACAGGAACGTTATGTGCGACGTGCACGTCACTAAGTCGTTCAAGCTGAGGTAACGGGATGCGAGTTAGTCGGTTAAGACCGAGTTCAGTGATGAATAAGCACCACACGGTCTCCTCAGACACGCGGGTGGTAGTCGAGAGTTCTGGGGTTCAAGCGCAAAGGCGAACCAAAGTCGTGCTCAAGCGAAACAGCGAGCCAAAGTCGTTCGTGGAGTGACAACGATGTGGTATTACACAAGAAGTCAAGTCTACCGTACAAGCTAGGTAGCGTGCGACTTATATACTGATACAGGATGTTTGTACGCAACAAACATATGGCGCGATAGGCGGAGTTCTTAAACAAAAGCGGAACAAGGGTGAAACCATAGTAAGGAATAGGGTGATTGCGCGGGGTCATGTGGGAGTCAGCTGAGACCGGAGCGCCGTGAACTTTGATATACAAGGAAGGGGACATGAGGGCGTATCGTGCGGCGAAGAGATCATGGGAAACGGTTGGGCGCGTGATGGGTTATGGGCGTAACAAGGTGGGGTGCGGGAATGGGAAGCAAGAAACGGAAGCGTCCACGAGAAAAGGGAAGGAAAATCGTAACAATCTCCCTCCTGGATGCGAACATTATTGTACCCCCATCGAATGTCTAACTTTGAGTACAACCGCGTGGTTTGGATGCGATCGACGAGTTCTGGGATAAGGGGGAGGGGATAGTGGTTTTTTACGGTGAGTTTGTTGAGGCGTCGATAATCTTGTACTGGGCGCAATTTCCCATCTTTCTTCTTGATAAAGAAGAAGGGTGATGTGTAGGCGGATTTTGAAGGGCAAATGTATCCCTTCTCCAGTTGTTCATTCAGGAAGGCCATGAGTGCCTCTCCTTCATTTGCAGTTAGGGGGTACACTTTGCAGTCAAGGGCAGTGGGTGCATCGGGGAGTAGTTCAATGGCATGATCCCATACGTGGGACGGGGTGAATCGATGTGATGCTTCTTCACTGAACACCTTGCAGTGTGACCAATATTCTGGAGGAACCATTTCCTTGAACGTTTGGATCTGTTTCTTAGCCGCTTCCTGCTGAGCGAGTTCTGATGCGGTGGTTGTTTTCCGCAGGAAGGTAATGTTTGGCTCCGATTCTTCGTTCACAACCTGTTCCCACGCCTCCTCATCGAGCTCATATGCCTGTAGGGCTCTGATGGCGGCTTCTAGGGGCATGGCGTCGCTCTGGAGGTTCAGGCTGGAGATTACGACTGGTTGGAAGTCCTCGTTCAGCATGGCATTTCTCCACTTTATCTCAGGCTCGAAGGCCGAGAACCAGGGGTAGCCCAGGATCGCTTCGTCCTTTCCTAGGTTGGTTACCAGGAAACGAAGCATCTTCGTGCACTCACCAGTCCGCACCGCCAAATTGGTGTACTGGGTTATCGTGCCGTCTCAGTTGTAAGTTCCGTCAACGTTCCATATGGTGATGGGGGCGGAGACGGGTCGGGTTCCGAGATGCATTCGTTTGGGCAGCTCTGCACAAATAAAATTGTCGGTTGCTCCAGAGTCCAATAGGACCTGTCATTCGGCCATTGCGTTTGCAGATTTGAAAAGAACTGGGATTCACATGGATCGATATCTGCTATAATACATGTGTAGCGCCTTTGCCCAGGCTGACGGGTTCAGGCATTCGGAAAATCCTTTCCTCCAAAATGCTTCTCCACCAAGAGGTCCCGCACTTCTTTTGGTTGAGCAGCCAGCGCTGCGATCTGAGTGTCAGCCACTTCATCATTTGACAGTATGTGGTTTGCTGATATGGTGAATCAAGTAACGAGGGGGGGAGGCGATATTGTGGGGGTAGCGGGGACGGGAGGAGGCGCTCCTCCATTGCTTGTGGTCTGAGCAGTGCGAGTGCCCTTTTGTGGGCAATTATGTGACACATGACCCTTTTCTCCACATCGGAAACATCTCCCCTCTGTGACCATCCTTTGCTCCTCAGCATCTGTGAGGGTTGTGTGGGCTCTAGTGCGGCTAATATCCATGGCATTTGGGTCACGTGCCTTGTTAAGGGCTTGGACCCACTGGTCTCAGGTGTGACCCCCTCGTTTTTCATTTTGTCAGTTACGTGTAAGGCGGGGCTTTAGCATAAGGTATTCAGCTTGCTGAAGTCACGCTGCTGCTTTCCATTGATCCCATGTAACCGGGTGTTGGAAACGTATGGCGTTGATTACAAGGTTGTTGGGGAGTCCCGCTTGGAATTTCTCGATGATGTTGGCTTCGTCTGGATTATAGCCGGCTTTTGTTGTGAGGTTCTTGAATTTTGCAATGTATGCGTCAATGTCTTCACCAATCATCTTCAATTTATCGATGTCTTGGCGCGCTCTGGTTCGTTCGGTGGTGTCGGTGTAGGCGTTCATGAACCGGTCAAGGACCGTGTTCCATAGGTTCTCTTCATTGTGCAGTACTCCTCCTGCTATCTGAGTATCTAGCCACGCGGTCTGCTCATCTACCCAATCATCCACCAGATGCCCCCTCATGTACAAGAGGAAGGTCATGGCCCTCGAGTAGGGTACTGTGAGCTGGTCCACGGTGGGGTTCATTCCTCGATAAATTTGAAAGGATCGAAGAAAGTTTCAACTCTCCTCTCGATTTCCATCGAAGACGGGTGGTGGGTTGCCCCCAAGTTTGCCCCCTCCTGGTGCTGGTATTGCCCCGGCTGGGCCCACAGGGAGCGCACCTCCTCCTGGGGCGCCACCACCAGGGGCTCCTCCACCAGGGGCTCCTCCACCCGGACCACCTCTGCTGCCACCAGGGGCACTGCCGCCCGGTGGGCCTCCACAGCCACCATGTATGCTTCCACCAGGTCCAGCAGCTGGGCCACTGCCTGACCCCGTCGTCGGCTGGGTGCTAGAGCTATGAGTCACTCCGCTCATCTGAGCAGCCGGTTGACCTCCTGTAGCATGTGGTCCTCCACCGCCCGAGCTGGAGGCTCCCATGGTAGTAAGGCTGGTGGCGACCTGAGTGTTGGTGGCCATCTCTGGCTGTATGGGAGTGAGGGTGGTTGGGTCGTCTGGGTCAACATTAATTCCTGTGATGTTGGTTGACCCAAGGGGTCCTGCGCCAAATTGTGGAGGGACAGCTTTGTAGGCGTACAACCGTCCTTGTTTTGGGTCGTAGTCAATGTAAGCCCAGATACAAAGATTGTCAAAGTAGTGGACTTGGTGGTATTCCTGGTTTTTGGCATCAAAGATGAAGTACCCCTCTTGGTTATGAATTTCTTCCCAGATTACTGCACCCTTTTCGTGGCTGGAGAGCTCGTCGGTTAGATACCAATCAATGTACTGCGGCTGGAATTTCGCGCGACTCCTACTAGTCACCAGGGTTGCAAGAGACTTGACTTAATGTAACGTTACCACAGGAACGTTATGTGCAACGTGCACGTCACTAAGTCGCTCTGGCCGAGGTAACAGGATGCGAGGTGGTCGGCTAAGACCAAGTTCAATGATGAATAAGCACCACACGGTCTCCTCAGACACATAGGTGATAATCGGGAAGTTCAGGGGTTCAAGTGCAAAGGCAAATCAAAGTCGTGCTCAAGCGAAACAGTGAGCGTAAAGTTGTTCATGGATTGACAACGATGTGGTATTACACAAGAAGTCAAGTCTACCATACAAGCTAGGTAGCGTGCAACTTATATACTAGTACAGGATGTTTGTACGCAACAAACATATGGTGCGATATGTGGGTTCCGAGTTAAAGTAGAACAAAGGCATGGCTATAGTAGGAGGCATGGTGATTGCGTGGGGTCATGTGCGAGTCAGCTGAGACCGGAGCGCTGTGAACTTTGATATACAAGGAAGGGGGCGTAAAGATGTATCGTACAGCGAAGAGATCATCAGAAACGGCTGGGCGCGTAAGGAGTTATGGGCATATCAAGGTGGGGTATGGAAGTGAGAAGCAGGGAACAGAAGCGTCCAAGAGAAAGAAGAGGGAAATCGTAACAGCAGGAGTATACATGTACCATCTCCAAGAGGGGGGTGGATCACTTTTCGTCATCCTATATGTAGATGATATCACTATACTGGGAAACTCTATGGACATGATCAATGATCTGAAGGCGTCTCTATCTAGCCGATATGAGATGACCAATTTGGGCGAAATCCAATCGTATCTCAGTGTTAACATCACCAGAGATCGTGCTAACCGCACCATGGAGATCAACCAATCAGATTACATCAGAGACATAGTTGAAAGGTTCAGAATGAGAGATTCCAACCCAGTATATACCCCTCTTCCCTCCGGCACTGAGGCTCACTTGATCAAATATGAAGATCAAGCCTCTACTTCTGAGATAAAGAAGTACCAACAGATAATCGGATCTCTACTATATGCCCAAATTGGGAGTAGACCCGATATTTCTTTCGCTGTTGCATGCCTGAGCCAATTCACTTCAAATCCCTCCCAGCAGCATCTGTGCCTAGCCAAATATGTACTGGCTTACCTAAATACAACAAAGGACTTATCGTTGCGCTATGCTGGAGGGATTACTGGAGATGGCCTTCATGGCTACTGTGATGCTTCCTGGGGAGATCAGGAAGATCGCCACTCCACTTTGGGTTACGTCTACCTACTTGCACATGGGGCCATTTCATGGTGTACCAGAAAGCAAAAGACGGTTGCCCAGTCCACCACAGAAGCTGAATACATGAGCCTCTGTGAGGCTGCAAATCAAGCTCAGTGGTATAGGACGTTCCTAGAGGAACTGGGGTATGAGGATTCCTCCCCCATACCTCTACACTGTGACAACAAGGGTGCTGTAGACCTAGCCCTAAACCCAGTCACAGGGAGACGGTCCAAACACATCCTCATCAAACATCATGCTGTGAGGGAGTACATAGAAAACAAGGTCATAGACCTAATACGCACCCCTACAAAGGAAATGGTAGCAGATGGACTCACTAAGTCCCTACCAAGAGAAACCTTCAAGAAGCTGGTTAATGATGTTGGGATGGTTTAGATTTGGAGAGAATAGATCGTGGATAGGATCCACATCTATCAGAAATTTGGGTTGATGGACCTGTTTTATAAGGTTGTCGATGAAGTGTCAAGGCAGAATAAGATGCGTCTTACCTCTGCAGAAGAGAGTCCTTTCTCTCTGTATTATATGGAGTATTCCCTGGACTTCAAAAAGTTGTCCTTTATGACACTTTAAGTCAGGTGATCTAGGGATCCCAATCCTGAACTCCTGTAAGACCCTTGCATAGTTCTTATGTTGAGAACTTGTTGAAACTTGACACACGCACTCATCACCATCTACCACCTATTCTTATCTCCAATGGACTGCCTCTATCATGGAGGGATGTTGAGACGCAACTGATTCAAGTCACATGTCTCATGGGATATGATTGAGTCATTCCCTGCCTTATACAGTATCTGACCCTTATGGTTAGATTTGGACTTCCGGACTTGTACGGACCGGTTATTGTTTATCTTTATTATTTTAGATCCTTATTAGGTTCTTATTGTTCTTATTGTTAAGATACCAGACTTAACCGTTTTAGGCGGTTTTATTGTTCTTTGCCCTCCAATGGCATTTCTCCCTCTGGCGCACAGACCAGGTGTATTTTGTTTGGATCACGAGTGCGCACAGACCATTATTAGCTAAGCGTCCTGTATATAAGGACTGCTGCTTTCGCCTTCACACTTCAGAGTTACTTCTACCTCTGAAGTGTAAGTGCCCTCTTGTACTCTAAGCCTCACTACCTTACTGACGCTACTATAGTGCTTTTTGTCCCTTAGGTGTGTAGTGCTGCTAATAGAGTTACTTCTACCTCTGAAGTTGCTTTTTGTCCCTTAGCATCTTGCTACTTTTGTCTCGCTGTTAGTGCTGCCTGCTCAACAGCTTCTTCCTTGGACGCCCTCATTCCTTACTTCTCACTCCCATGCCCCACCTTGATACACCCATAATTCCTTATGCGCCCAACCGTTTCTGATGATCTCTTCGCTGCACGATACGTCTTTACGCCCCCTTCCTTGTATATCAAAGTTCACAGTGCTTTGGTCTCAGCTGACTCACACATGACCCCGCGCAATCACCATGTTTCCTACTATAGTTGTGTCTTTGTTCTACTTTCACTCCAGAACCCACATATCGCGCCATATGTTTGTTATGTACAAACATCCTGTACTAGTATATAAGTTGCACACTACCTAGCTTGTACGGTAGACTTGACTTCTTGTGTAATACCACATCATTGTCAATCCACGAACAACTCTACACTCGCCATTTTGCTTGAGCACAACTTTGGTTCGCTTATACGCTTGAACCCCAGAACTTCCCGACTATCACCTACGTGTCTGAGGAGACCGTGTAGTGCTTATTCATCACCGAACTTGGTCTTAATCAACTAACTCGCATCCTGTTACCTTGGCCTGAGTGACTTAGTGATGTGCACGTTGCACATAATGTTCCTGTGGTAACGTTACAGGCGCGATAACCCAGTACACCGACTTAGTGGTGCGGACTGATGAGCGCACGAAGATGCTTCATTTCCTGGTTACCAACCTAGGGAAGGATGAAGTGATCCTGGGCTACGCCTGGTTCTTGGCCTTCAAGCCTGAGATAGAGTGGAGAAATGCCACGCTGAATGAAAAATTCCAACCAGTCATGATCTCTAGCCTGAACCTCCAGAGCGACATCATGCCCATAGAAGCCGCTATCAGGCCCATAGAGGCGTACGAGCTTGACAAGGAGGCATGGGAGCAGGTTGTGAACGAAGGACCAGAGCCAAGCATCACCTTCCTGCAAAAAACAACTACTGCATCAGAACTCACACAGCAGGAAGCAGCTAAAAGGCAGATCCAGACGTTTGAGGAGATGGTTCCTCCAGAATACTGGTCACACTGCAAGGTGTTCAGCGAAGAAGTGTCACACTGTTTTCCCCCATCCTGCATATGGGACCACACCATTGACTTACTCCCTAACACACCCGCCACTCTTGACTGCAAAGTGTACCCCCTAACCACAAATGAGGGAGAGGCACTCATGGCATTCCTGAACAAACAACCCAAAAAGGGATATATTCACCCCTTGAAGTCCACTTACACGTCACCCTTCTTCTTTATCAAAAAGAAAGACAGGAAACTACGCCCGGTACAAGATTATCGACGCCTCAACAAACTCACTGTAAAGAACCACTACCCCCTCCCTCTTATCCCCAAACTTGTTGACCGTATTCAAACTGCATGTTTGTACTCAAAACTAGACATCTGGTGGGGGTACAATAACATCCGCATTCAAGAAGGGGACGAATGGAAAGCAGTGTTCAAAACCAATCAAGGGCTATTTGAGCCGCATGTGATGTTCTTTGGCCTCACAAACTCCCCTTCCACCTTCCAAACAATGATGGACACTATCTTCCACAACCTCCTCCTAACAAATGAAGTTGTGGTGTATATGGATGACATCCTCATTGCCACTGCCGATGACAAGAGCCATCATTGGAGGGTCCTCCATGAAGTGTTACGACTTTGCAAGGAACATGATCTCTATGTAAAGCCGGAGAAATGCAAGTTTGAGGTCTATGAAACTGAGTACCTAGGCCTCATCATTGGCCACAGATGACTACGAATGGACCCCGTCAAAGTCCAAGGAATCCAAGAATGGCAACCACTGAAGAGCATTAAGGAGTGTAACGTCTACCATGGATGTTGGCCTGACTTAGGCGTCGGTGTAACGTGGGTTTCCTTCTGGGCGGAATCGGTGGTTGTCGGGACTGTCGTGGAAGACTGCTGGATGCCGCTGGTAGGCTCCAAGGTGATCACGGTAGGTGTAGTGTTACGGATGGACAATACAAGGTATGAAGTGGACACTTACTATACGGTTGTGACTATGGTAGTAAGCAGAGATTAGTCACGGACTTCAGCATCAGTCAGCGCGAGTAGTATTAGCATGTGATTGTTAGTATTACTCATTACTAGTACAGTGATAGTAGGGTTCGAGCTACTTACGCTATACGATATCGGACTCACAGAGGAGCTTTAAAGCTGCCTCTTTACATGTATAAATAGTGGACTGGAAAGACCAAGATACGCCATCTTGGTCTTCTTCTAAATACCACTTCTCTCTCATCTACTTGTCGAGCCTTCGTGCTTCGAATCCTCAGATTCCCTTGACCTTCAAGTCTAAGGCCGTCATCATTTCGTATCAACAAGTCTTCGTTGCTTTGATCCTCGCTCTTAAGTCTTTTTGGATCGCCTTAGTCATATTTCAAGGAATCCTCAAGACCTACAAATACTGTTCCAGGAGTCGCTAAGTCGTGAATGCTTCTATCGAGTCCAAGTCAGACTAACGCCGTGGTAGCATGACATTAAGACCAAGATCCCCCAAACGTGGCGTTCACTACAAGAGAACAGTGGAGAAACTTCCAACCCTATAACCTCGACACAAGAGGAGAAAGATCAGTACCGCGACGATTCCTAGGTGCAGCAAGGTGGAGAGAGTATAGAGGAGATACCGGATACTTCGTCGACTTCCCAGGAGAAGCCATCAGATATCTGTTGAGCGGGCAGCACTAACAGCGAGATAAAGATAGCAAGAGCTAAGGACAGAAAAGTAACTTCAGAGGTAGAAGAAACTCTATTAGCAGCACTACACACCTAAGGACAGAAAAGTACTAGACTAGTGTCAGCGTAAGGTAGAGAGGCTTAGAGTAAAGGGACTTACACTTCAGAGGTAGAAGAAACTCTGAAGTGTATGGGCAAAAACAGCAGTCCTTATATACAGGACGCTTAGCTAATAATGGTCTGTGTGCACTGGTGATCCAAACGAAATACACCTGGTCTGTGCACCAGAGCGAGAAATGCCATTGGAGGGCAAAGAACAATAAAGCCACCTAAAGCGGTTAAGTCCAGTATCTTAACAATAAGAACAATAAGAACCTAATAAGGATCTAAGTAATAAAGATAAACAATAACCGGTCTGTACAAGTCCAGAAGTCCAAATCTAACCATAAGGGTCAGATACTGTATAAGGCAGGGAATGACTCAATCATATCCCACGAGACATGTGACTTGAATCAGTCGCGTCTCAACATCCCTCCATGATAGAGGCAGTCCATTGGAGATAAGAATAGGTGGTAGATGGTGATGAGAGCGTGTGTCAAGTTTCAACAAAGTTCTCAACATAAGAACTATGCAAGAGTCTATAGGAGTTCGGGATTGAGATCCCTAGATCACCTGACTTAAAGTGTCATAAAGGACAACTTTTTGAAGTCCAGGGAATACTCCATATAATACAGAGAGAAAGGACTCTCTTCTGCAGAGATAAGATGCATCTTATTCTGCCTTGACACTTCATCAGCAACCTTATAAAACAGGTCCATCAACCCGAATTTCTGATAGATGTGGATCCTATCCACGATCTATTCTCTCCAAATCTACACCAACCCAACATCATTAACCAGCTTCTTGAAGGTTTCTCTTGGTAGGGACTTAGTGAGTCCATCTGCTACCATTTCCTTTGTAGGGGTGCGTATTAGGTCTATGACCTTGTTTTCTACGTACTCCCTTACAGCATGATGTTTGATGAGGATGTGTTTGGACCGTCTCCCTGTGACTGGGTTTAGGGCTAGGTCTACAGCACCCTTGTTGTCACAGTGTAGAGGTATGGGGGAGGAATCCTCATACCCCAGTTCCTCTAGGAACGTCCTATACCACTGAGCTTGATTTGCAGCCTCACAGAGGCTCATGTATTCAGCTTCTGTGGTGGACTGGGCAACCGTCTTTTGCTTTCTGGTACACCATGAAATGGCCCCATGTGCAAGTAGGTAGACATAACCTGAAGTGGAGTGGCGATCTTCCTGATCTCCCCAGGAAGCATCGCAGTAGCCATGAAGGCCGTCTCCAGTAATCCCTCCAGCATAGCGCAACGATAAGTCCTTTGTAGTATTTAGGTATGCCAATACATATTTGGCAAGGCACAGGTGCTGCTGGGAAGGGTTGGAAGCAAATTGGCTGAGGCACGCAACAGCGAATGAAATATCAGGTCTGCTTCCAATCTGCGCATATAGCAGAGACCCAATTATTTGTTGATACTTCTTTATCTCAGAAGTAGAGGCTTGATCTTCATATTTGATCAGATGGGCCTCAGTGCCAGAGGGAAGAGGGGTATATACTGGGTTGGAATCCCTCATTCCGAACCTTTCAACTATGTCTTTGATGTAATCTGATTGGTTGATTTCCATGGTGCAGTTAGCACGATCTCTGGTGATGTTAACACTGAGATACGATTGGATTTCACCCAAATCGGTCATCTCATACCGGCTAGATAGAGACACCTTCAGATCATTGATCATGTCCATAGAGTTTCCCAGTATAGTGATATCATCTACATATAGGATGACGAAAAGTGATCCACCCCCCTCTTGGAGATGGTACACGTATACTCCTGCATCAGAGTACGTCTGCGTGAAGCTGAGTTCAGTAAGAACTCCATGGAACTGTAGATTCCACACGCGGGAGGCCTGCTTCAGACCATAAAGGGCTTTCTGAAGCCGACACACCATGTGTTCAGAGCCAGCTGTGACAAAACTGACTGGTTGCTCCATGTAAATTTCCTCATCCAGTTCCCCATGTAGGAACGCCGACTTGACATCCATCTGGTGGATTTCCCAATCCTCTAGCGTAGCTAACGCCAAAAGGAGTCGCAATGACTCAAAACGGGCAACTGGAGAGAAGGTTTCGTCAAAGTCCACCCCCTCTAGTTGGGTGAACCCTTTTGCCACTAGCCTAGCACGAAAGCGTCCATCTGCTTTCTTCTTAAAGACCCACTTGCATTTAACCACCTTCCTTCCAGCAGGAAGGGGCTCCAAATGCCAGACTTGTAGCTTTTCTAGGGCATCCAGTTCATATTGGCATGCCTCTTGCCACTCGTCTGCATATTCAGACTCCATGGCCTGCTTGAAGGTCTGAGGATCCCTGTAACCAGGGGCCTCTGCCGCATTCAGCAAGTCCATCATTGTGAGCCTACTGCTTCCCTGCACAAACTTGTCATTGTTCTCATTGTAGTAGCAAGGATTCTGACGCCTCGTCCTTGTGCTACATCTAGGACAGGGAGGCGAAGTCACCTGCTCAGTCCTTGGGCTTCTAGGAGTATCCCTAGGAGGGCTGACATCCCTATTGAAATTAGGGGCAGAGATAGGCTGGGTCACCATAGGTGGCCAGTTTCGCCTTGTGCGCGAAGGCACCGGAGGGGTAGTAGCAGGGGGTGCAGAGGGTGGAGTCTGATAGATTGTTTGATCTGCTGGAGCTGGGTGGGGTTTGGTGGGGTGCTAGGCTGTTGTCCTTGCGGAGGGGGTACCTCCGGCACCTGTATAGTAGGGGGAGCCACATTGAATGGTGGCACCTGAGGTGCTGTGGCAACAGCTGATAGAGGCTGATCAAGCACTCTGATGTAAATTGTTCCACCGGTGGAGTCAACAACCTCCTGTTCCAGCAGTGGTGTAGTGTATTGGTGAGGGATCAGGTCACCACGGGTGTTACGTCCTAGCAGGGGCGTAGGTTCAAGGGGTTCAATATCACACAAGTATCAAGCGAAGACGTCTATTGTCTTATTGCTATGAAATACAAGTGGTCTGGGGTGTGGCACAATATGTGCCACTACTCTGTGGTTAGGGCTCCTCGCCCGAAGTGTCTGACACTTCTCTATACTCAGTCTTGCGAGTACACAGAGTCTAACAGGTATGACGCGTTGATATAGTTCAACTGCAAAGACTTCGAGGGTGTCCGGGTTAGGGACAGAAGTAGGGGATGCACAAGAAGAGGGGAAAGGCTAAATCACACCAGAGAGCGAAGGCAAGGTTGCTAGATTGCAAACAAAGCCAAGTCTGGCTTTGTAACGTTACCACAGGAATGTTATGTGCGACGTGCACGTCACTAAGTCGTTCAAGCCGAGGTAACGGGATGCGAGGTAGTCGGTCAAGACCAAGTTCGATGATGAATAAGCACCGCACGGTCTCCTCAGACACGCGGGTGGTAGTCGAGGGTTCTGGGGTTCAAGCGCAAAGGCGAACCAAAGTCGTGCTCAAGCGAAACAGCGAGCGTACAGGTCGTTCGTGGATTGACAACGATGTGGTATTACACAAGAAGTCAAGTCTACCGTACAAGCTAGGTAGCGTGCGACTTATATACTAATACAGGATGTTTGTACGCAACAAACATATGGCGCGATGCGTGGAGTCCTAAGTAAAAGCGGAACAAAGGCAGAACCATAACAGGGAACATGGCGATTGCGTGGGGTCATGTGGGAGTCAGCTGAGACCGGAGCGCCGTGAACTTTGATATACAGGGAAGGGGGCGTGAGGGCGTATCGTGCGGCGAAGAGATCATAGGAAACGATTGGGCGCGTGATGAGTTATAGGCGTAACAAGGTGGGGTACGGGAATAAGAAGTAAGGAACGGAAGCGTCCACGGAAAAAGGAGAAAGAATCGTGACAGGCTTCCTACAGTGTAAAGTACAGCTTTAAATAGGACGAGGTTCCAAACAACATGAACACAAGTCCACACAGAGGTAAAGAGTCAAAACAAGATAAGGCACTGATGTAGAAGCGGAGTCTAGGGTGGCTAACATTGATAGCCCCTTTGGTAACAAAATAAAAGACAAATGGAGCGAAGTGAAACAAGATAACAAAAGTCACATACAGAGAAAGTCCGAAGTGTTAGATCATAACAACGGGATGGGAAGACGTCTTCATCAAATGTAACATCTTGTGAAGAGATGAAGCGTTGGCTATGTCTGTCCCACAATTTGTAGCCCTTGGAAAGAGCTTCATAGCCCACAAACATGGCTTCCTTTGCCTTAGGATCTAATTTTTGCCGGTTGTGTTCTGGTACATGATAGTAGGCTTTGCAGCCAAATACTCTAAAGTAGGAGACATCTGGAACTGTACCATTCCAGAGCTCTAGCGGAGTTCTCCACTTATTAGAACGAGTGGGAGTGTGGTTATAAATATGCACAGCAGTTTCAACTGCTTGTTCCCAGAAACCAAGGCTAAGGCCCGCATGATGAAGCATGCTGGTGCCTTTTTCCATAACCATACGGTTAAAACACTCAGCTCTCCCATTCTGTTGTGGAGAATATGGCATAGTGAGATGATGCTCAATGCCCGCTTCCAGAAGAATGTGCTTTAGATTATTGTTGACGTACTCGCCACCATGATCAGAGTGTAAGCATTTAATGGGCTTATTCAACTGTTTTTCAGCCCACGCCTTGTAGTGTAGGAAGGCGTCCTTAAACTGATCTTTAGACTTCATATAGATGACGACTGCAGCTTTAGAAAAGTCATCTATGAAGGTGGCAAAGTATTTGTTCCCCTGAATAGAGTTACTCTGGAGGGGTCCAACTAAGTCACTATGAACTATTTCGAGGTGATCCTCAGCACGCTTCATGGAAGGAGGGAATGGAAGGCGGGTGGATTTGCCTAGTTCACAACCAAGGCAAGGTCCGGCTTCCACTGGGGCATCTGATATAATGAGGCCTTTCACAGCCTTGGGAGCATGTCTCTTCAGCGCTTCTTTGGACATATGGCCCATGTGCTTATGCCAAACATCTAGGCTAGCAGATGCAGGTGCTTTGACTGTATTTAAATTGTGTTGGTCAAGCCAATAAAGGTTGGCAGCCCAATGTCCTTCTGCAATAGTCTTCCCTTTGTATCTGATTGCGAAGGAAGTGGAATCAAATGAAACTAAAGCACCCTTATCTGCTAGGGCGCTTGTGGAGAGGATATGCGAATGCATATTAGGGAGATGCAACACATTGAAATTTTGAGGTCGTAGCCTCTATTGGTGCGGATGGTAACAGTACCCGTTCCAACCCTCTTTAGGAGAGAGTTGTCACCAAGCAGAACTTCGACACCTTCGTGAGGTGTATAGGTGTTGTAGTCTTCAATGTATGGGGTAAAGTGGTTGAAGCTCCACTGTCCATCATCCATCTTGATTCCACTCGTGTGTGTTTAGCGCACATCATGTAAAGGGAAACTTGAGGTGCCTCATGCACCTCCTCTATTTTTCCAGAGCCATTGACTATCGTAAATAGTCGGCTCTTTGGTACAGGTACTGTATTAATTATTCTATCTGCCGGTACAGCGTCCAGCGTCCCAATCATGGTGTTTGGGCAGCCTTGTGCTGCTGCCCAGCCTTCCCCTTCTTGGCGTTCTCCTGGTCCCGTTTTAATTTAAGCAGTCCAGCTTTTATGGCCGGGCTTGTGACAGTAGTGGCAGATAACATCTGCCGAGGCGGAACTGCCAGGATTGGGCGATGATTGCGCCTTTGGGGGGCACGAACCAGAGGCCCGTTTGATAGGAGCCACCTTGTTAAGGGTGGCGGAGGGACTGGAGAGACGAGATTCCTCGTTGATGAACCTATTGAT
>JAKELG010000377.1:0-35938 GCA_021527035.1 Lactarius vividus | reverse complement strand
CCGCAAGGAAGGGGGGCGTTTATAGAAGAAGTCCAGAGCGTCCAAGACGAACCTCTGATCCAATTCGAAGACGACGGCGGCAGCAGCCGCGGCGCCCGCGCCACCACTGATACGCCACAAGATCGGGCGACCAGCTGGATAAACGGAGTCCGAAACCTTGACGATGAAGCCAGGGATCTAGTAGTTCGGGACTTATTGGGGCGAGAGGATTTTCAAAGCGCCTGAACCCAACGGCCTGGGTGAGGGCATTACGGTGTAATTCTGTGTTCATAACGCGCTATCAATCTATGCATGTTCCAGTTTCATTGCGCGCAAGTTACGCCATGGCCGACAAACGAGCACTAGTGGACTCCGGAGCCACTAACAACTTCATACATCCGGACTTCGTCAAAAGGATGAGGCTAGGCCTCAAAGAACTCGACCGTCATCGAAAGATCTGGAATATCGACGGCACGCATAACAAAGGAGGCAAAATCACCCACTGCGTGGATCTAGAAGTACAGACTAAAGGAACTGTCAAGGAAATGCGATTCCTAGTGACCGACGTAGGAGGAGAAGACATAATACTGGGATACCCATGGTTGGCGACCTTCCAACCCGACATCCAATGGGCAACGGCCACGCTTAACGAAGCTGAGTACCCAGTTGTCCTCCGCACCATCAACCCTACGAGACCACAAATAGACCCGGTCATCGCACGACTCGTACTCGAAAAACTGCTACTCCCCAACAAACAAAAGATCGAAGAACAGTTACGACGAGAATGCGATCTCGAGAACACGCGTCTGTGCGCAACAATGTCGACCGAGATGGCTATAGAAGCCAAGCAGTATACGGAAAAGAAGGCAGTTCCAGAAGAATACCAACGACATGTCAAAATCTTTAGCGAAGAAGAATCCAATCGCTTCCCGCTGTCAAAACCCTGGGATCACGCAATCGACTTCAAGCCAAACGCACCAGACACAATCGACTGCAAGATCTACCCGATGAGTCAAACAGAAGACAAGGCACTCAAGGAATGGATCGACGAACAACTGGCCAAAGGGTATATCAGACCCTCTAAATCCCCGTACGCATCATCATTCTTCTTCATTAAAAAGAAGGACGGAAAGCTACGCCCTGTACAGGACTACCGGAATATCAACAACTGGACTATACGCAATCAATATCCTCTCCCGCTCATCCCGGAACTCATCGCGGACCTAAGCGGAGCGTTCATATTCACCAAATTGGACATTCGATGGGGCTATAACAACGTGAGGATCAAAGAAGGGGACCAGGAAAAAGCCGCGTTCAAAACAAAATACGGACTTTTCGAACCAACGGTAATGTTCTTTGGACTAACCAACTCTCCGGCGACCTTTCAAACCATGATGAACGAGATCTGCAAGGACCTCATCGCGTACCACGAGACAAAAGGTACAATCATCAGGGTATACATGGACGACATAGGCATAGCAACTCGATCAACGGAACAAGCACACATAGACGCGGTACACGATGTCCTGGACCTACTAGAGGAAAACGACCTGTTCCTCAAACCGGAGAAATGCATCTTTCACGCACCAAGCATCGATTACCTGGGGGTAATCATTGAAAAGGGGGTGACACGCATGGACCCCGTCAAAATTTCCGGCATCAAAGACTGGCCAAACCCCAAAAACGTCAAACAGGTACGATCGTTCCTAGGCTTCTGCAACTTCTACCGCGCTTTCATTCGAAATTTTGCCACACACGCCCGCCCTCTCAACAAGCTCACACATAAAGACACGGAATGGACATGGACAACGGTAGAACAGGAAGCGTTCGACAAGATCAAGAAACTCGTCACGGAAGAACCAGTCCTCGCACACGCGAAACTAGAAGACCAGTTCGAACTCGAAGTAGACGCCTCAGGATTTGCAGTAGGAGCAGTACTACTCCAACGCAAAGAAGACGGCAAAAGACACCCCATCGCCTACTATTCGAACACTCTCAGCACAGCGGAACGGAACTACGACATCTACGATCTCGAACTTCTAGCAATTGTCAAGGCACTTCGAAACTGGTGCCACTACCTGGCAGGATCCCCGCATAAGATCAAAGTATTCTCGGACCATATGAACCTTCAATATTGGCGCTCCCCACAAAAGATAAGTCGCCGAGTGGCACGGGAAGTACTAGAACTCTCTGAGTATGATATCGAGATTCACCACATCAAGGGAACGGCAAATGGACGAGCCGATGCCCTATCTAGACGCCCAGACTACGACCAAGGAGAAGGAGATAACGACCAAGTCACGGTACTACCTGATGACATCTTCGTCAGGGCCGCAGCAATAGATACAACGGAAGACCCTCTCCGAATCAACGCCACCATATCAGTACAAGAGATGGAGAAAACAAACCCGGTGTACGCCCAGGACGACGACAAACTCCGCCCCTGGATAGACCCACACGGACTAAAGAAGATCGAAGGCACCTGGTACAAAGACGGACGCCGAGTAGTCACAGGGGGGCTCCTAGAGAAACGGGAACTTGTCAAGAACCACCACGACCCACCCGTATACGGACACCCGGGAATCAGCCGAACCATCAAGCTTATAGAACGATACTACTGGTGGCCAGGTCTCAGAAACGAAGTCATGGACTATGTCAAAGGATGCGCCGACTGTCAAAGAATCAAGGTCAACACCAGGGCCATCAAAGCCCCACTACGCCCAATATTTCCAAAACCCGAAGCTATGCCTTTTGAGACCATCGCGCTTGATTTCATCACTAAACTTCCCGAAGCACAGGGCTGCGACACGATCCTTACGATAACGGACCATGACTGCACAAAAATGTCACTATTCATCCCATGCCAAGAAGAAATATCGGCGGAAGGAACGGCAGCCCTCTACGTCAAACACGTATTCCCCAGATTTGGCCTACCCGCAAAAATCATCAGCGACAGGGACCCCCGATTTGCGTCAAAGTTCACGCGCGAACTATGTAAAATTCTAGGCATTGAGCAAAACATCTCCACAGCCTATCACCCACGAACGGACGGACAATCGGAACGTACAAATCAATGGTTGGAGCAATACCTACGATTCTGGGTCAACGAACGACAGGACGATTGGATACACTACCTCCCCATGGCTGAGTTCACCCATAACAATTGGCCCAGCGAAACCACTAAAGAATCCCCTTTCCAGCTCCTCATGGGATATAACCCCCGCGCTGATTGGACCGATAGGCCATCACCAATCCCACAGGTAGCGCTCAGGGTCAAACAGTTCAAGGAACTCCGACAGCGCGCGCAGTCACTGATGATCAAAGCGCAGCAGGGGTGGATCAAGGCTAAAGATACGCCCAAGTTCCAAACCGGGGATCAGGTGTGGCTAGAAGGACGCCACTTACGCACACATCAACCAACAGCGAAATTAGCGGCGCGACGCCACGGCCCCTTTAAGATCGCTCAGGTGATGTCCGCAGTCAACTATCGATTAGAACTTCCCACGCAGTGGCAGATCCACCCAGTATTCCATGTGGACCTCCTGACGCCTTATCGCGAGACACCCACGCACGGACCCAACTATCAGCGCCCACCGCCGGATCTAGTAGGCGGAGAAGAAGAATACGAGGTCGAGAAGATTCTAGACTCTCGGCGATTCGGCAAAAGTCGCAAATTGCAGTATTTGGTCAAATGGAAGGGATACCCCGACTCGGACAATCAGTGGGTCGATAAGGATGACGTATTCGCGGATGACGCGATTCGGGAATTCAAAGGTTCCAACCCCGCTCGCGAAGTACATATAAGCGCAGGGAAATCCCAAGAGACGTCTCCATCCCCCTCTCCCACCTTCACTGCTAATGCGCTCTCAGTCTCCCATCAACTTCCGCTATGTCGTCAACGACGAACTATCCACACCTTACCGAGTACCATCCGCGCCATCGTCACCCCTGTCGTCTACCCTCGCCCTTCACCAACGAGGAAGTCGTCCTCCTTCCCCCGGGCCATCCCCAGTTCCTTCGCCGACCCCCACTGTTTATTCCGAGAGCAACCAGCCCAGCTATCTCGGAGACCACTACGTCCCAACCAGAGCGCCCACTCCAGCGGGCGACAAACAAGGGTATGTACCCAGCCGACCAGCCTCTCCGCCGGGACCCGACGAAGTCGGAGACCCGTACGACCCAGCGGAACGCCTCGAGGCGCATCAATATTTACGTTACGCCACCCATCTCACCACGACACACTCGGAAACCCCCCCGCTATGCGGACCCACCGGGGAGGCTATCACACTACCGACGCCGTATCCACCCGCGGTTCGCCGCGATTCAGAAGAGGAGCATGTGCAGGAGGCCGAGAGTCGGGCGGAAACCCCCCCTCCAAGGGGGGTACCAGTTCAACAGGGGAGTCCATTACATTCCCTTTCAGATTCGCGACGCTCAGGAACGTCTTTGGCCCGCCCGGTATACTCAGCTCATCCTCACGGCCGACCCCTTCGTCCTGGCCTTCAGAGCGGGATGCAACCAGCAGTACGGGAAACCCGTCCACGCCGTCCCCTATTACGACGAACAGTCCTCTGCCCCCTCTTACACCGACGACGACCTCACGTTCTTGCTCTCCGACGCAGGACTAGTCGACTCGGTCGACCAGGCGCTCCTTCATATGAAGGACGCGACCCTCATGGCCGAGATCCACCGCTACCGCTGTATGACGTTGGGGTGGCGGGCGCAGCAACACAGGTTGGCGGCGGAGCAGGTGAAGCTGGAGCGCATAGAGATCGAGCGCAACAGGTGCGTTGCCAGACTCCAGCGAGCGCATGCAGTGGACCGCATCGAGAACGTGCGGGCGTCGCTTCACCGCGGACCCAAGGCGAGCCAGGACGCAGAGGAGATAGCCCGGATCAGGGCCCTGCGCGAGGTCGGCACTAATCCCCTTGCCATCATGCGTGGTCAAGCTGGGGCTTGACGCTGAAAAGGGGGTGATGTTACGTTTCGTCCCGGACTGCCCGGACCGGTTGTGGACTCTGACGTGTTCGTAATGACTCGGCACGTCGGTAGTAATACGTCATGGACTTCGGATCTTACTGCCTCGTGTTTGGATGACTGATGCTCGCTATTGTTGTACGCGATGATGATTACTACGCTGACTGATGATTCCTATTGTTGTACGTGTTTCGGATTACGACGATGACTGCGCATTCTATTATTAGAGTACGCTACTTACGCTATTGGTTACTTACGAGTTCGAGCGGAGCTAGAACTGGCTCCCTTACTTGTATTTAAGTTCACGGTAGTACGGACCAGGATCCCCATCTTGGTCTTCTTCAAATACCACATCCTCTACTCGTCTACTGTGCTAGGGACTCGTAGTGTCCCTAAGTGAGCTAGCTCCGGCATATCCCTCTGTGACCAAGAAGGGATCCCCGTGACCTTATCTCCATCTTCCCTTGTGAATGGTAGATCAACCGACCGTCGTTTACCCGCCCGGTACCACGTGTCATCTCGTCTTCGAATACCTCAACTCTCGCACTGCACGCCCAACTCACTGCTACTACATCGTCGACAACCTTGACTGGGAGTATATCCGCAAAGTCCCCAGTCCGCCACCAAACGTTCCAGTAGAAGAGACGTTATACACCTACAGGGATTCCACAGGCACGTATTGGCCTCACCCCGCAGTCTTCCCCGAGCACTCGGACAACCACAGATTCCATCCCCGAGGGAACCCACGTCACAACAGCGTCTAAGTCAGACGAACGTCCGTGGTAGACGTTACAGGTGGTGTGTGGGGGCGCTCTGGTTTAGGGTCTAGAATATCTTCAACATCCTCCTCCTCACTACTGTTAGAGTGTGCAGGGGAGGGTGCTTGCTGTGGTGGTGGTGCCAGCAGGTTCGGTGCGGCGTTCACTGGTGTGTGGACGTGTGGGGCTACGCTGTTAGGTGCAGAAGGTGTTTGTACAGGGTGTGTCTCAGTACCCTGCAGGGAAGGAAAACTACTCTCATCGAATGTCACATCCCTGGACAAACGAATGGAGCGGGTTTGTCAGTCCCAAAGCCGATAGCCCTTTGATTCAGGCTCAAACCCAATAAGCGTGACCTCAATGGCCTTCGCATCTAATTTGCATCACTTATCAGCGGGTACGTGCATGTACCCCTTGCATCCAAAAACGTGAAGATGTGAGACATCAGGCACTTTGCCAGAGTGCCAGAGCTCATATGGTGTGCGCCACTTGAGTGTGCGGGTGGGAGAGCAGTTGTAGATGTGTACCGCAGCATTGAAAGCATGTTCCCAGAAGCCTTTAGACAGACCAGCAGTGTGCATCATAGCTGGTGCCTTATCCGTAATGGTGCGGTTAAACTGCTCGGCTTTCCCATTCAACTGTGGTGAACCTGGCATTGTAAGGTGATGCTCTATCCCTTTCTGCTTGAGAATGTCCTGTACTTGGCTTGCCATGTACTCGCCTCTGCGGTCAGAGTGGAGTGCACACAGTTTGTGTGATGTCTGGGTTTCACCCCAAGACAAATACATTTGCAGTGCTTTCACAAACTGATCCTTCGACTTAATGAAGTACACCACTGTGTGTTTGGAGTGGTCATCTATGAAGGTGGCGGTGTACAAGGAGCCTTGTAGGGACTGAGTTTGCATTGGACCAGCTAGGTCACTGTGTACGACCTCAAATATATGAGTTGTCCTTTTGATGGAGGACACAGAGAAGGGCTGGTGAGTGGATTTTTGTAATGTCTACCACGGACATTAGCCTGACTTAGGCGTTGGTGTAACATGGGTTCCCTTCTGGACGAAAGCGGTGGTTGTCGGGAGAGTCGGGGAAGACGGCCAGATGACACTGATATGCTCTGAGATGATCTCGGTAAGTATAGAGAGGGAGGTCGAGAGGGACGTTAGGTGGAGGACTGTCGACTTTGTGGATATACCTCCAAGAGGGGTGGTCAACGATGTAATAGCACTTGTAGGGTCTTGCGACTTGGGAGTTGAGATACTCAAACATGAGATGACACGTGGTACCGTTGGGGTAGGTAACGGTCGGCGTATCCACCATTCATGAGGGAACTGGGGATTAGAGGTCACGGGGATCCCTTCTTGGTCTAAGGGATATACCGGAGCTAGTTCACTTAAGAGTTCCCGAGAACTCTTAGCACAGGAGATGAGTTAGGTAGTGGTATTCGAAGAAGACCAAGATGGGGATCCTGGTCCATACTACTAGGAGCTTAAATACACGTAAGGGAGCTAGTTCCAGCTCCGCTCAAACTTGTATGTAGCCAATAGCGTAAGTACCGTAAATCCTAAGACAGGGATCCTAGGAATCAGTCATCCACAACATAATACTAATATCGTACAACAATAGGACTTGGGGGCGAACACATAAGACACATCACGTACAACAATAGAAACCATCAGTCAGCCGAAACACAAGGTGGACGAGATCCGAAGTCCATGACACATTACTACTGACATACCGAGTCATCACGAATATGTCAGAGTTCACAACCGGGCCGGGCAGTCCGAGAATGAAACGTAACAATTTTCCCAACTCACACCTACAACACACAGTAGAGTGCGTGGTAGAGCTATCAATGTCCATGCCAGTAGTGGCAGAGGGACCATATGCCTTAAGAGCAGCAGGGGAGAGGTGTCCCATGTGCTGGTGCCAGATGTCAAGTGTGGTGGCAGCACTTTTGACGTGTGTATTGAGGCCAATACTTGAAGCGTCAAACCAGTATAGGTTGTCCTCCAAGTAGCCTAGGGCTACACACTTTTTATTGACAGAGATTTTGAAAGAGCCACTGCCAAAGGCAACTTCTGCACCCTTTTGTACTAGAGCACACGTCGACAAGAAGCGTGTTTTCACCTGAGGTAGGTGTAGCACATTGGAGAGGGTGATTGGAATGCCCTGGCTTGTAGTGAAGACGATGGAGCCTACACCAACTTGGTCGATTGTGGACTTATCTCCCAGGCGCACAGCACCTTTTCATGGGGAGTAGTCCTTGAAGTCGGACCGATGTGGTGTGATGTGGTGTGTTGCACCACTGTCCATCATCCAACGCACACGCGAGGCAGCATACAAGGCAACACCAATTGATTCCGTGGCCCAGTCTATGGTGGGGCCAGTAATCTCCTTAATGGAGGCGGTAGTAGGTACTAATGCATGTGAATTGGCAGCCTTGTTGCCAGTGTCTTTTAATTTCCCCGCAGCTTCATCCTTCTTCCTCTGCCTGCAATCAGGCTTGATATGCCCCTTCTTCTGACAGTAGTGGCACATAAGTTGAGAGTGGTCCTTCTTCTTATGATTGCCACCTGAAGGTTTAATGGGGGCAGCCTTGTTCAGGGAGGAGCCAGAGGGGCCAGACCGGCGTGCTTCCTCGGACACTATGCGCACAATTATTTCAGCATGCTTTAGTTTGGAGGGAATGCTGGTGGCTAGGATGGTGGAAGCCAGCACCTCATAGGAGGGTGGCAGAGCGTGGAGGAGAATGAGACATTGAGTGTCAGTGACACCCATCTGCACGTTGGAAATGGCGACCCTCAGCTCATTGAGCTTGGCCAATTGGGAGGTCATAGGGGAGGAGTCGTCTAATTGGGCTTGTGTTAACTGAATCCTATTAAAAATGGTGGTGCTGCCTGAAGCACTGCCATACACTTCCTTCAACTTGATCCACTTTGATTTGAAGGTGGGATGAGTGGTTTCATCAGCAACTAGGGAGTAGACATCAGGCTTGAGATATAGGCAGAGGTACGCCTTTGCCTGACGTTGGACTGAGTCCCATTCCAAAGTTGTAACTCCCACTGGAGGAGAGTTGAGGAGGAACACATCCTCTGCCTCATGCAGAGTGAGGATGGCCTCCAAAGTGCCAGACCATTCATTCCAGTTGGAGCCATCAAACTGGGAGAGGTGGATGCCAGAGGGCATGCCAAAGGGTGTATTGTACGCATTGGAGATGCACGCAGAAGTTGTGGATCCAGTAGTAGGGGGCAGGGCTGCCGCCGCTACTGTAGCCCCAGTGCCAGTGCCAGTGCCAGTGCCATGGGTGGGTGAGTTTGAGTGTGTAGAAGACATGGGGATGGTTTATCTATTGCTGAGGAGCAATCAGTGATAGTGCTTTTAACAGTGCAAGATGTGGTAGGGGAACTACTCCAGTCTGTGATTCTGTAAGGCCAGAACGCTAGTGCATCCTGCCTCCTCATTACATGCCAGTGTTACAAGGGCTAGGCCCAGGATGGAGAGTCTCTTTGCCATACTAGGAGCCGGCTGCCAGCCAGGATGTGTCTAAGACACGGCTCACTAGAGTGCACCAGAGGGGAGAGTGGAATGGTATCTTTCAGAGCCCAAGGCTGTCTACCTCAGCCTTCTTGGCCTATTGGTTGCCTCATCGCCACAAGTGGCTTTACTGCATCCTTTCCCATTGCCGCTACAAGGCAGGAGTCTGGTTGCAGAACACCATAAGGTGAACACCCCCCAGAGTCTGAACCAGGTTTTACACTCCCATGGTGAGGAGATCCTGCACCCAGTGTGGAGCACCAGAGACAGCTGGCACTAAGCTCCACAATACACAGCCCAGTGGGCCATGCACACCTGGATATGGATTAAGGGGCTACCAGATCCAATCTCCTTGCGCATAGTGCAGGGGCTAGGAATACAGTAGGGGTGAAAGTAGGACTACTGGGCAATGTATAGTAGTGGAGGGGCCTCACCAACAGGCACCTGACGCCTCAGGGCACTGTGGCTTGGGCAAGGAGGGTGAGTCCCCAGACAGACCTTAACTCAGCTTGTGCCCACAATGACACAGAGGCCAGTCAAGTGGAGTAGTGGGCGCAGGGCCCATAACCTGATGAACAGCATAGGTGGAGATGCATACTCACAGTGAATCAAGAAGTACTGTGGTGAGATATGTGAGGCACAGTGTAACATCTACCACTGATGTTGGCCTGACTTAGGTGTCTGTGTAACGTGGGTTCCCTTCGGGGCAATATCAATGGTTGTCTGGGCTGTCAGGGAAAACTGCTGGATGACGCTGGTACGCTCCGAGGTGATCGCGGTAAGTGTAGAGAGGGAGGTCAAGGGGTATGTCTGGGGGAGGTGCAGGGACTTTACGGATGTACCTCCAATGAGGGTTGTCGACAATGTAGTAACACTTGTATGGGCGAGCAACTTGGGAGTTGAGATATTTGAAGACTAGGTGACACGTGGTTTCAGGCAGGTAAGTCACGGTCTGAGTATCCACCATTCATGAGGGAACTGGGGAGTAAGGTCACGGGGATCCCTCTTGGTCTAGAAGGGATATGCCGGAGCTAGTTCACTTAGGAGCCTTGCAAACTCCTAGCACGAGAGACAAGTTAAGATGTGGTATTTGAAGAAGACCAAGATGGGGATCCTGGCCTGTAGCACTACGAGCTTAAATACATGTAAGGGAGTCAGTTCTGACTCTGCTCAAACTTGTATGTAGCCAATAGCGTAAGTAGCGTAAACCCTGGTACAGGGATCCTAGGAATCAGTCATCCACAACGTAATACCAGTATCATACAACAATAGAACTCGGAAGCAAATGCATAAGACACATCACGTACAACAATAGGGATCATCAGTCAGCCGAGACACAAGGCGGATAAGATCCAAAGTCCATGACACATTACTACCAACATACCGAGTCATCGCGGATACGTCAGAGTCCGAAGCTGGGCCAGGCAGTCCGAGAATGAAACATAACATCACCCCCTTTTCAGGTTCAAGCCCCAGCTTGACCGTGCATGACTGCGAGGGGGTTCATGCCAAGGGACCGCATATGATGAATCACCTCTATCTCTTTGGCGTGTTCCTCCGCTCGAGGGCCTCGGTGGAACGAGGACCGCTCGTTCTTGATGCGGTCAACTGCATGCACATGCTGGAGTCGAGCTATGCACCGATTCCTCTCGACCTCTATACGCTCCAACCTCATCTGCTCCGCTGCGACCCGATGTTGCTGGGCGCGCCATCCGAGGGTCATGCACTGGTAGCGATGCACCTTGGCCACGAGGGGGAGATCCTTCATGTGAAGGAGTGCTTGGTCGACCGAGTCAACTAACCCTGCATCGGAGAGCAGGAACGTGAGGTCGTCGTCAGTGTAAGTGGGGGTAGGGGACTGTCCCTCGAAGTAAGGAGTGGCGTGTACTGGTTTGCCGTATTGCAGGTTGCTTCTGTTTTGGAAGGCATGGACGAAGGGGTCAGCGGTGAGGATAAGCTGAGTATACCAGGCGGGCCAAAGACATTCTTGAGCATCTCGAATCTGGAAGGGAATGTAATGTACTCCCCGGTTGAACTGATATCCCCTGGGAGGGGGGGTCTCTGGCCGATCCTCGGCCTCCGACACATGTTCCTCTTCTTGATCATGGTGAAGCGTGGATTGAGGCGGCGCCAGTAGTGTGAGAGCTTCCCTGGTGGGTCCGCATAGCAGGGGGGTTTCTGAGTGTGTCGTGGTGAGATGATTGGCGTAACGCAAATACGGATGCGTCTCAAGGTGCTCAGCTGGGTCGTACGGATCCCTGCCCTCGTCGGGTCCCGGTGGGGTTGCTGGTCGGCTGGGCACATAACCCTGTTCGCCGCCCGCTGGAGTAGGTGCTCTGGTTAGGACATAGTTGCTTCCAAGGCCACTGGGCTGGTTGGTCTCGGAATAAAGAGTGGGGACAGCGAAGGAATTCGGGATGCCACGGGGGAAGCTGGATGACTTCCTCGTTGGTGAAGGGAGAGGGTAGACAACAGGGGTGACGATGGCATGGACTGTGTTCGGTAAGGAGCCGCCAGACTGGTATCAACAACATAGTGGAAGTGCACTGGAGAGGAAGGGCGCATAAGTAGTGGTGGTAGTGGTAGAAGGAGATGGGGACGTCTCTTGGGATTTCCCTGCGCTTATATGTGTTTCACGAGCAGGGTTGGAATTTTTGAATTCCCGAATCGTGTCATCTGCAAACACGTCATCCCTACCGACCCACTGATTGTCCGAATCAGGGTAGCCCTTCCATTTGACCAAATACTGCAATTTGTGACTTCTGCCAAACCGCCAAGAGTCTAGAATTTTCTCAACTTCATATTCTTCCTCACCGCCTACTAGATCTGGTGGTGGGCGCTGATAGTTGGGTCCGTGTGTGGGTGTCTTGCAATAGGGCGTAAGGAGATCCACATGGAATACTGGGTGTATCTGCCACTGCGTGGGAAGTTCTAGCCAGTAGTTGACTGCAGACATCACCTGGACAACTTTAAAGGGGCCATGGTGTCTGGCCACTAATTTCACTGTTGGCTGATGTGTACGTAGGTGGCGTCCCTCTAGCCATACTTGATCCCCAATTTGGAACTTGGGCGTATCTTTTGCCTTGATCCACCCCTGCTGTGCTTTGATCATCAGTGACTGCGCGCACTGGCGGAGTTCCTTGAACTGTTTGACCCTGAGTGCTACTTGTGGAATTGGTGATGGCCTATCGGTCCAATCAGTGTGGGGGTTATACCCCATGAGGAGCTGAAACGGGGATTCTTTAGTGGTTTTGCTAGGCCAATTATTGTGTGTGAACTCAGCCATTGGGAGATAGTGGATCGAATTGTCTTGTCGTTCGTTAACCCAAAATCGTAGATACTGCTCTAGCCACTGATTGGTGCGCTCGGACTGTCCGTCTGTGCGCGGGTGATAGGCCGTCGAGATATTTTGCTCAATCCCGAGGATCTTGCATAACTCGCGTGTGAATTTTGACGTGAATCGTGGGTCTCTGTCACTGATTATCTTGCTGGGTAATCCGAATCAAGGGAAGACGTGTTTTACATACAGGGTGGCAGTTCCTTCAGCCAATATCTCTTCTTGGCAGGGGATGAACAGGGACATCTTTGTGCAATCATGGTCCGTTATTGTGAGGATCGTATCGCAATCCTGTGCTACCGGAAGTTTAGTGATAAAATCAAGGGCGATGGTTTCGAACGGCATAGCTTCTGGTTTGGGAAATATTGGGCGCAGTGGCGCTTTGATGGCCCTGGTGTTGACTTTAATCCTTTGGCAGTCGGCGCATCCTTTGACATAGTCCATGACTTCTTGGCGTAGTCCTGGCCACCAGTAATATTGTTCCACGAGTTTGATAGTGTGGCTGATTCCAGGATGACCATATACAGGGGGGTTGTGATGTGTTTTGATGATTTCTTGCTTCTCGTGGAGTCCCCCAGTAACTGCACATCTTCCATCCTTGTACCATGTGCCTTCGATCAGTTTGAGACCGTGTGGGTCTACCCATGGGCATATCTTTTCAGCGTCTTGTGCATATATCGGATTGATCTTCTCCATTTCTTGTACCGATATGGTGGCGTTGATCCGGAGTGGGTCTTCAGTGGTGTCCAATGATGTTGCCCTGATGAAGACCTTATCTGGTAGTACTGTGACATGTTCGTTGTCACCTTCTCCCTGGTCGTAGTCTGGGCGTCTAGATAGGGCATCGGCCCTTCTGTTTGCTGTTCCTTTAATGTGGTGAATCTCGATGTCATACTCGGAGAGTTCAAGTACTTCCCGGGCTACTCGGCAACTTATTTTTTGTGGGGAGCGCCAGTATTGTAAGTTCATATGATCCAAGAAGACTTTGATCTTGTGTGGGGATCCCACTAGGTAGTGTCGCCAGTTCCTGAGCACTTTAACAATTGCTAGGAGTTCCAGATCGTAGATGTCGTAATTCTGTTCCACGGCGCTGAGGGTGTTGGAGTAGTACGCAATGGGGTGTCTTTTGCCATCCTCTTTGCGTTGGAGTAGTACTGCTCCTACTGCAAATCCTGATGCGTCCACTTCTAGTTCAAATTGGTCTTCTAGATTGGCGTGTGCGAGTACCAGTTCTTCTGTGACGAGTTTCTTGATTCTGTCAAACGCTTCTTGTTCTGCGGTTGTCCATGTCCATTCGACGTCTTTGCGCGTAAGTTTGTTAAGGGGTCGTGTGTAGGTGGCAAAATTTCTGATGAAAGCGCGGTAGAAATTGCAGAAACCTAAGAAGGATCGCACCTGTTTGACGTTCTTTGGGGTGGGCCATTCTTTGATGCCGGAAATTTTGACAGGGTCCATACAAGTCACCCCCTTTTCAATGATTACCCCCAGGTAATTGATGCTAGGAGCGTGGAAGATGCATTTTTCTGGTTTGAGAAAGAGGTCGTTCTGTTCCAGTAAGTCCAAAATGTCGTGTACCACGTTGATGTGTGCTTGTTCATTAGACCGTGTAGCGATGCCAATGTCATCCATATATACCCTAATAACCATTCCTTTTGTCTCGTGATACGCGATGAGGTCTTTACAGATCTCGTTCATCATCGTTTGGAAGGTTGCCGGGGAGTTTGTTAGTCTGAAGAACATTACCGTAGGTTCGAAAAGTCCGTAGTGTATTTTGAACACTGCTTTCTCTTGATCCCCTTCTTTAATGCACACATTGTTGTATCCCCAATGAATGTCAAGTTTGGTGAATATGAATGCTCCGCTGAGGTCAGCGATAAGTTCGGGTATAAGTGGGAGGGGATATTGGTTGCGTATGGTCCATTTGTTGATGTTCCTGTAGTCCTGTACTGGGTGTAGCTTTCCGTCCTTCTTTTTGATGAAGAAGAAGGATGATGCGTATGGGGATTTAGAGGGTCTGATGTACCCTTTAGCCAGTTGTTCGTCAATCCATTCCTTCAACACTTTGTCTTCCGCTTGGCTCATTGGGTATACTTTGCAGTCGATGGTGTCCGGGGCATCTGGTTTGAACTCGATGGCGTGGTCCCATGGTTTAGAGAGGGGGAAGCGATGAGATTCTTCCTCACTGAAGATTTTGACGTGTCATTTGTATTCCTCTGGGATGGCCTTCTTTTCCGTATATTGTTGCGCTTCAATTGCTAGTTCAGTAGATGTGGTGGCTCGTAGTCGTGCCGTTTCTAGGTTGCATTCTTGTCGTAGTTCTTCTTTGACTCGTTGCTTGTTGGGCATTCCTAGTATCTTTTGGAGTACCAATCAAGCGATGACCGGATCTATGCGTGGTTTGGTGGGGTTGATGGTGCGAAGTACGACTGGATACTCAGCTTCGTTTAAGGTGGCGGAGGCCCATTGAATGTCCAGTTGGAACATGGCCAACCAAGGGTATCCGAGGATGATATCTTCTCCTCCCATGTCGGTGACGAGGAACCTCATATCCTTTTTGACCCCCTTTGTTTCGACTTCGAGATCCACACAGTGGGTTATCTTGCCCCCTTTGTTATGCGTGCCATCGATATTCCAGATCTTTCGATGACAGTCTAACTCTTTGAGGCCTAGCCTCATTCTTCGTGCGAAATCTGGATGGATAAAGTTGTTAGTGGCTCCGGAGTCCACTAATGCTCATTTCTCGGCCATAGCGTAACTTGTGTGCAATGAAACTGGAACATGCATAGATTGATAGCGCGTTATGAACACAGAGTTACATCGTAATGCCCTCACCCAGGCCATCGGGTTCAGGCGCTTTGAAAATCCTCTCGCCCCATTAGGTCCCAAACTACCAAGTCCCTAGCTTCTTCGTTGAGGTTTCGGACTCCGTTTATCCAGCTGGTCGCTCATTCTTGCAGCATCTCAGTGGTGGTGCGGGTGCCGTGGCTACTGCCGCCGTCGTCTTCAAATTGGATTAGGGGTTCCTCTTGGACACTTTGGACTTCCTCGATGAACGTGCCGCGTCCTTGGCGAGGCTGCCAGTTCTGGTTGCTACGTGGGCGGCGTGGTTGGAGACAGTTGCGAGACATGTGGCCGAGCTTTCCGCAGTTGTAGCAGTTGATATTCTTCATGTCTACAATCCCTCTTCCTTGGGGACGTCCTCCCTGGGGGGTGTATGGCGGTTTGGCATAATCTATTTCCTCCGATCCTGCGAGGCGGGCGCAGACTCTTCCTGGAGTGGTGTCCATCGGATCTGGGTGGTTTCGGAATGCTTGCCATCCCTGTCGGGGTTGCTGCGGGCGGTTTGGAGCATTGAACGTCCTTAGAGAGGTGTTGCCCTGCTTACCGGGTCCTGGGGGTTTACGTCCCCCCAAACGCGTTTGAAGGTGCATCCATTTATGCTGCTGTTCCAATGCCACCACTTTCCACTGGGCATAAGTGTTTGGACTGTGGAAGTTGTACGCGTTCTTGTACAATTTGACGGGGAGTCCGCTGGTGAACTTGTCAAGGATGAGGGAGTCATCAAATCGGTACCCTGCTTCGTGTACTGCCTTCTCGAATTTGGCGATATAGGAGTCTATGTCCTGTCCCTCCATTCGGAATCCCTTCTGGAGATCCTGTTGTGCTCGCTCCCTTTCAAGGGTGTCTGCGAAGGTGTTGTGAAAGCCGAGTTCGATGGCTTCCCAGATCCACTTGTCATAGGGTCCGTGTTTAGCCTTGTACGCTTTGACCCATTTGGTGGTGGATAAAACCCATTCATTGACATGGTCTCCTTGAACGTAGGTCAGAAAAATTAACGCTTTGCGATAGGGGAGAGTGAACGCAGGGTTGTCGTAGTTGGTCTCTACGAAAAGTTCCCATTGAGTGAGGAACTGCTGAACTTTGGTGCGGTCTCCTGTGAACACGAGGGGTTCTTTGCCCATGAATTTCTTGGGCTTGGTTCCACTTGAGACGTTTGGTCCGGTGAAGAGGGGTCCTCCTGGGTCTCCTCCTCCTCCGCCATCTCCTCCTCCTCCACCTTCTCCTCCTGGCAGGCCTTCTCTGCGACTGATGCGTGCGGGTTCCTGAAAGGTAGTGGGTTGTTTGGTGGTAGTAGTCGTCATGTTGACTGGGATAGACTCAGCTAATAATCCCAATTGGATTTCTTCTTGTTCTGCCTGGGCTTCGAGGATACAAATTTCTTCTGGGTTGCTTGCGAGAGATGGAGATGGTGCTGGGGTTTTGGGTGTAGGGGATCGAACGGGTTCTTCTTCTTCTCTGTCAAGTGGGCCCCACTGATCTCTTGTGGTTACTTCGCTTTGGAGGATGTCGAGGTGAAGACTTGATCCTGCGGGTCGGACGACTTGTAGTTTGAAGTGGAGTGCATCCCACTTGAGTTTGGTCCAACAGGTGTGTTCGAAGTTGAATTCTACTGGGATGAGTCCTGTAGTACCGTCTTTATAAGTGTAGGAGACGACGTAGCCTGGGTCTCCTTGTTCAGTCTGCCAAAATGCTCCTTTAAGGTATTGCTTGGGGATGTTGCATTCTCCCTGTTACGCTCCGTAGGGCGCACTTCGGGAGATCGCACTCGACCGGTCTTCAGGGGTTCCTAACGACCTAGGTGTTGACTCGCTCTTGTTCTGTCGCTTGAGCTAGCGCTTGCTGTCGGTCTTGTCTGTCGATGATGAGTCCGAAACGGACGATCTGCAGGACTCGGATAGCAACGAAGAGATAAAAGAAATGAATGACTTCGCTCGTATATGCGGAGCTGGCACGCTCAATCAATCGATCACGTGATAGGAGAGGAAAGGGGGGAACACCGCTATGACAGAGGGACAAACTCCGAGGTCTGCGTAGGGTACGGACGCCGCTGTAATGCTGGACTAACTCCGAGGGCACGTAGGGCAGAGAGTAGAGGAGGTGGATTGAGAGCAAAAGGGGACTGGGGACTACTCGGACTAGGTTGTACGGACTATACAAGAAGTCAAAGCTACCGTCTAAGGTCGCTTCTACGTGCTACTTATACTCGTAGGGAGAGCTATTGGAACTCAGCTGAAACCCTAATACAACTGTCACATGAATACTGCGGAAACTGCGGAACTGCGGAAAACACCTGTCCAACGCCACTGATGGTGGCTGAAACATACAGTCCATGGGCGCATCAGGCCACAGGGACGAGGCACGGGAAAGTCAACACAAATATAGTAACGGATCACAAACCAGGCACAATCGATAACACACGTTCCAATCCAGGCACAAGCTCATCTGGACTCTTCTGGTGCGGTCTGGGCCAGGTCACGTGCCAGGGTCACGTGACGGGCAATGACGTCGTCCTGCGCTAGTCTTCCGGACTTTGAGGTGGATCTTGGGGAATTGCGAATCTTGATGATAGGATGGCTGCGCGTAGGTGTAGCGCGCGTTCCTCGTGATACTTCCAGAGGCGTTCTCTAGCCTCGGCTTCTTCCGCTGCTTGCGCGGTCGCATCTAACGGATGTCGGTGGCTTGCGGGTTCCCAGGCGACGAACCGCACTGGTGATGGATCGCGTGGTGGCGTAGTGGCGCGTTCTGGAGGGCCAAACGTAACACTCCCCTTCTATTGATGTGATATGATCGGAATGGGATCCAGAGATCTCAAGTCGTTACTGCAGTGGAAGCCACGTTGAAGGATCTTGGTCTTAATGTAACGTCTACCACTGACGTTGGCCTGACTTAGGCGTCTGTGTAACGTGGGTTCCCTTCGGGGCGATATTGATGGTTGTCTGGGCTGTCAGGGAAAACTGCTGGATGACGCTGGTACGCTCCGAGGTGATCGCAGTAAGTGTAGAGAGGGAGGTCGAGGGGTACGTCTGGGGGAGGCGCAGGGACTTTACGGATGTACCTCCAATGAGGGTTGTCAACAATGTAGTAACACTTGTATGGGCGAGCGACTCGGGAGTTGAGATATTCGAAGACTAGGTGACACGTGGTTTCAGGCAGGTAAGTCACGGTCTGAGTATCCACCATTCACGAGGGAACTGGGGAGTAAGGTCACGGGGATCCCTCTTGGTCTAGAAGGGATATGCCGGAGCTAGTTCACTTAGGAGCCTTGCAAACTCCTAGCACGAGAGACGAGTTAAGATGTGGTATTCAAAGAAGACCAAGATGGGGATCCTGGCCTGTAGCACTATGAGCTTAAATACATGTAAGGGAGTCAGTTCTGACTCTGCTCGAACTTGTATGTAGCCAATAGCGTAAGTAGCGTAAACCCTGGTACAGGGATCCTAGGAATCAGTCATCCACAACGTAATACCAGTATCGTACAACAATAGAACTTGGAAGCAAATGCATAAGACACATCATGTACAACAATAGGGATCATCAGTCAGCCAAGACACGAGGCGGATAAGATCCAAAGTCCATGACACATTACTACCGACATACTGAGTCATTGCGGATATGTCAGAGTCCAAAGCCGGGGCTGGGCAGTCCGAGAATGAAACGTAACACACAGGGAAGCAGAGATCTTGCAAGGTAAGCTTAGAGATGTCTGATAGCACAGAGTGAGAACTGGGTGGTATTACAAGAGTAGGAAACATACCTGATAGCACAGAGTGAGAACTGGGGCTATCAGGGCGTACATGGTACACTATTTATACAGTCTAGAGACAATGATGCACTTGTACAATAAGGGTGTTATACAATAGACAGAATACAATAAGACCTGGAACAATGAGTGGGTCAGAACAAAGGGAAGTACTTAGACAATAAGTACAATAGAGAATCCAGAACAAGGATGATATCATAGTGACATCACAATAAAGATATGACAAAAGCATAGTCCAAAAGCATAGTACAATAACAAGTCCGGAGGAGTCCATATGATGTCATTGTACAGTGATGTCGTAGATAATGGTAAAGTCCAAGATTGTGATGATCATACATCTAATCTACATAAATCCTGTATATCTAATCTACAGCAGTCCATATCTGATATGTCCATAGAGCCGCTAAGTGCGCACAGGTCACTTATCAACACCCCAGACCCTAGGAACACCATCCTCCAGATCAGGGACATCATCAATGACCCAGTGATGGATGCTCTGCCTATCAACTATGATAGGATGCACATTGAGGACAATGATGATGATCCAGGATTCCCTTTCTTCGTCAATGACCCCTGGAGCACTTGCTATGTCCACTTCCTCATCCCAGATGACACTGATCCCACCACATTCAAACAAAAGGACACTAAGTACATGCAAATCAGTGACAACAAAGAAGATGCCATTGGCACCCTAGGCAAGGACCTCCCTTGCTATGGGCTACCTCTTTTTCTCCTCCCTTGAGACGACAACCCAGAAGACCCTGCACCCCCTATCTCCTCAGCACAGATGGAGAATGTTGAGATGTGACTGATTCAAGTCACATGTCTCATGGGATATGATTGAGTCATTCCCTGCCTTATACAGTATCTGACCCTTATGGTTAGATTTGGACTTCCAGACTTGTACAGACTGGTTATTGTTTATCCTTATTGTCTAGATCCTTATTAGGTTCTTATTGTAATGTCTACCATGGATGTTTGCCTGACTTAGGCACTTGAGTAACATGGGTTCCCTCGAGGGTAGTATCGGAAGTTCGTGGGTACATCAGGGGTTACAGCAGGATGCTGGCAATAGGTTCCGAAAGAGTCATGGTAAGTGTAGAGGGTAAAGCCTATTGGTATGTCGGGCGGTGGGCTGTGGATAACTCAAACAAATTCCCACTCAGCTGAATCGAGGATGTAGAAGTACTTGAAGGGGCGTGCAGTGCAGGAGTTGAGGTACTCAAATACGGGATGGCACAAGGTGTCAAGAGGATAAGATTCCTGCGGGGTGTCCACCATCCACGTGTCAATGGAATGGGGAAGAAGGTCATGGGGATCCCTTTGGTCTTCGAAGGGATATGCTGGAACTAGCTCACAAAGGGACGCTTGGCCCTTGTATAGAAGGTGAGTGGAAGTAGTGGTATTCAAAGAAGATCAAGATGGGAATCCTGGCCTACACTGCTATGAGCTTAAGTACACCTAAGGGAGCCAGTTCTAGCTCTGCTCAAACATGTAGGTAGCCAATAGTGTAAGTAGAGCAAACCCTAGTATGATAGTCCTAGGGATCAGTTGTAACGTCTACCATGGACATTAGCCTGACTTAGGCGTCGGTGTAATGTGGGTTCCCTTCCGGTCGGAAACGATGGTTGTCGGGACAGTCTGGGAATACGGCGGGATGGCGTTGATACGCTCCGAGGTAGTCGCGGTAGGTGTAGAGGGGGAAGTCGAGAGGAACGTTTGGAGGGACTGACGGGACTTTACGAATGTACCTCCAACTAGGGTGATCGACGACATAATAGCTCTTGTAAGGTCTTGCGGTTCGAGAATTGAGGTATTCGAAGACTAAGTGACACGTGGTACCTTCTGGGTAGCTGACGGTCGGCGTATCCACCATTCACGAGGGAACTGGGGAGTAGAGGTCACGGGGATCCCTTCTTGGTCTAAGGGATATACCGGAACTAGTTCACTTAAGGACTTTGCGACAGTCCTTAGCACAATAGACGAGTAAAGAAGGTGGTATTCGAAGAAGACCAAGATGGGACTCCTGGTCTGCAATGCTACGAGTCTAAATACATGTAAGGGAGCCAGTTCTAGCTCCGCTCGAACTTGTATGTAGCCAATAGCGTAAGTAGCGTAAATCCTAGTACGGGGATCCTAGGAATCAGTCATCCACATCGTAATGTCGGTATCGTACAACAATAGAACTCGGAGAGACACGCATAAAACACATCATGTACAACAATAGAATGCCTCAGTCAGCCAAAACACGAGGCAGTAAGATCCGAAGTCCATGACACATTACTCCTGACTTATCGAGTCATCACGAATATGTCAGAGTCCACAACCGGGCCGGGCAGTCCGAGAACCGAACGTAACATCACCCCCTTTTCAGGATCAAGCCCCAGCTTGACTGCGCATGACTGCCAATGGATTGGTGCCTACCTCGCGTAAGGCTCGGATCCGTGCTATTTCCTCGGCGTCCTGCTCCGCCTTGGGCCCCCGGTGAAGGGAAGCTCGTACGTTCTCGATGCGATCTATTGTGTGAGCTCGTTGAAGTCGGGCAACACACTGATTGCGCTCTACTTCGATCCGTTCCAGCTTCATCTGCTCCGCGGCTACACGGTGTTGCTGTCCCCGCCACCCTAGCGTCATGCATCGGTAGCGGTGTATCTCCGCTACAAGGGTCGCGTCCTTCATGTGCAGGAGCGCCTGATCGACCGAGTTGACTAATCCCGCATTGGAGAGCAGGAACGTGAGGTCGTCGTCGGTGTAAGCGGGGGCAGAGGACTGTTCATTGTAGTAGGGGACAGCATGGACAGGCTTCCCGTACTGCTGATTGCTTCCCGCCCAGAAGGCCAGGACGAAGGGATTGGCGGTGAGGATGAGCTGAGTATACCGGGCGGGCCAAAGACGTTCTTGAGCATCTCGAATCTGAAAGGGAATGTAATGTACTCCCCGGTTGAACTGATATCCCCTGGGAGGGGGTGTCTCCAGCTGATCTTTGGCCTCCAACACATGTTCCTCCTCTTGATTGTGGCGAAGCATGGGTTGAGACGGCATCGGTAATGTGAGAGCTTCCCCGGTGGGTCCGCATAGCGGGGGGGTTTCCGAGTGTGTCGTGGTAAGATGGGTGGCGTAACGCAGATACGGATGCGTTTTGAGGTGTTCGGCTGGGTCGTACGGATCCCTGCCCTCGTCGGGTCCCGGCGGAGATGCTGGCCGGCTGGGCACATAGCCCCGTTCATCGCCCTCTGGAGTGGGCGCTCTGGTGGGGATGTAATTGCTTCAGAGGCGGCTGGGCTGATTGGTCTCGGAATAAAGAGTGGGGGACGGCGAAGGAACTCGGGATGACAGGGTGGAAGGAGGACGATCTCCTTGTTGGTGAAGGGCGAGGGTAGATGACAGGGGTGACGGTGGCGTGGACTGTACTCGGTAAGGTGCAGATAGCTTGGTGTTGACGACATAACGGAAGTTGACTGGAGAGGATGGTCGCATGAGTACTAGTGACACTAGGAGAGGGGGATGGGGACGTCTCTTGGGATTGTCCCGCGTTTATATGTACTTTGCGTGCGGGGTTAGAACTTTTGAATTCCCGAATCGCGTCGTCTGCCAATACGTCATCCTTATCGACCCACTGGTTGTCCGAGTCTGGGTATCCCTTCCATTTGACCAAATATTGCAGTTTGTGACTTCTGCCGAAACGCCGAGAGTCTAGAATCTTCTCGACTTCATATTCTTCTTCGCCACTAACTAGATCTGGCGGTGGGCGCTGATAATTTGGTCCGTGCATGGGTGTCTCGTGGTAGGGCGTAAGGAGATCCACATGGAACACCGGGTGGATCTGCCACTGCGTGGGAAGCTCGAGGCGATAGTTGACTGCGGACATCACCTGGATGACCTTAAAGGGGCCGTGGCGTCGTGCTGCTAGTTTTGCCGTTGGTTGATGTGTGCGTAAGTGGCGTCCTTCTAGCCATACTTGATCCCCTATTTGGAACTTGGGCGTATCTTTGGCCTTGATCCACCCCTGCTGCGCTTTGATCATCAGCAATTGCGCGCGCTGTCGGAGTTCTTTGAATTGTTTGACTCTGAGCACTACTTGTGGAATTGGCGATGGCCTATCGGTCCAATTGGCACGAGAGTTGTATCCCATGAGGAGCTGGAATGGGGATTCTTTAGTGGTTTCACTCGGCCAGTTATTATGTGTGAACTCAGCCATGGGGAGGTAGTGAATCCAGTCATCCTGTCGTTCGTTGACCCAGAATCGCAAGTATTGTTCTAACCACTGGTTGGTATGTTCCAATTGCCCATCTGTGCATGGGTGATATGCCGTGGAGATGTTTTGTTCGATCCCAAGGATTTTGCATAACTCGCGTGTGAATTTTGATGCAAATCGTGGGTCCCTGTCACTGATTATTTTGCCAGGTAATCCGAATCGGGGAAAAACGTGTTTTATGTACAGGGCGGCGGTTCCTTCGGCCGATATTTCTTCTTGGCAGGGGATGAACAAAGACATTTTTGTACAGTCATGATCCATTATCGTGAGGATTGTGTCGCAGTCTTGTGCCACCGGGAGCTTAGTAATAAAGTTGAGGGCGATGGTTTCAAACGGCATGGCCTCTGGTTTTGGGAATATAGGGCGCAGTGGCGCTTTGATGGCTCTGGTGTTGACCTTGATCCTTTGACAGTCGGCGCACCCCTTGACGTAGTCCATGACCTCTTGACGCAGTCCCGGCCACCAGTAGTATCTTTCCACGAGTTTGATTGTACGGCTAATTCCTGGGTGTCCATATACGGGGGGGTCGTGGTGCGTTTTGATGATTTCGCGTTTCTCGTGCAGGCCTCCCGTGACTGCTCTTCTTCCGTCTTTGTACCATGTGCCTTTGATCAGTTTGAGGCCATGTGGGTCTACCCATGGGCGTATCTTGTCAGCGTCTTGTGCATAAATCGGGTTGACCTTTTCCATTTCTTGCACTGATATGGTGGTGTTGATTCGGAGTGGATCTTCTGTGGTATCCATTGAGGTTGCTCTTACGAAAACTTCGTCTGGTAATACGGTGACGTGTTCATTATCTCCCTCTCCTTGGTCGTAGTCTGGGCGTCTAGATAGGGCGTCGGCTCTTCCATTTGCTGTTCCTTTGATATGGTGAATCTCGATGTCATATTCAGAAAGTTCTAGTACTTCCCGGGCTACTCAGCGGCTTATCTTTTGTGGTGAGCGCCAATATTGTAGGTTCATGTGATCCGAGAAGACTTTGATCTTGTGTGGAGATCCCGCCAGATAGTGTTGCCAGTTTCTGAGTGCTTTAACAATCACCAAGAGTTCGAGGTCGTAGATGTCGTAGTTCCATTCTGCCGCGCTGAGGGTATTTGAATAATACGCGATGGGATGTCTCTTGCCGTCCTCTTTGCATTGGAGTAATACCGCTCCTACTGCAAATCCTGATGCGTCCACTTCTAATTCGAACTGATCTTCCAGGTTGGCATGTGCGAGTACCGGTTCTTCCGTAACGAGGTTCTTGATCTTGTCGAAGGCTTCTTGTTCTGCGATTGTCCATGTCCACTCGGTGTCTTTGCGTGTGAGTTTGTTGAGTGGTTGTGCGTAGGTGGCAAAATTTCGAATGAAAGCGCGGTAAAAGTTGCAGAAGCCTAAGAATGATCGCACCTGTTTGACGTTTTTCAGGGTGGGCCATTCTTTGATGCCGGAAATTTTGACAGGGTCCATGCGAGTCACCCCCTTTTCAATGATTACCCCCAGGTAATCGATGCTGGGTGCGTGAAAGATGCATTTTTCCAGTTTGAGAAATAGGTCATTTTGTTCCAATGGGTCCAGGATGTCGTGTACCGCGTCGATGTGTGCCTGTTCGTTAGACTTTGTAGCGATGCCAATGTCGTCCATATATACCCTGATGGTCGTCCCTTTTGCCTCGTGGTATGCAATGAGGTCTTTGCAGATTTCGTTCATCATTGTTTGGAAGGTTGCCGGGGAGTTTGTCAGTCCGAAGAACATTACCGTTGGTTCAAAGAGCCCGTAGCGCGTTTTGAACGCAGCCTTTTCCTGATCTCCTTCTTTGATACGCACATTATTGTACCCCCATCGGATGTCAAGCTTGGTAAATATGAATGCCCCGCTGAGGTCGGCTATGAGTTCGGGTATAAGTGGGAGGGGATATTGGTTGCGTATGGTCCATTTGTTGATATTCCGGTAGTCCTGTACAGGGCGTAGCTTTCCGTCCTTCTTTTTAATGAAGAAGAAAGATGATGCGTACAGAGATTTGGAGGGTCTGATGTACCCCTTTGCCAGTTGTTCGTCGATCCATTCCTTTAGCGCCTTGTCTTCCGCTTGGCTCATCGGGTATACTTTGCAGTTGATGGTGTCCAGGGCATCGGGTTTGAAGTCGATGGCGTGGTCCCATGGTTTAGAAAGGGGGAAGCGATGGGATTCTTCTTCGCTAAAGATTTTGATGTGTCGCTGGTATTCTTCTGGGATGGCCTTCCTTTCCGTATATTGTTGCGCCTCTATTGCCAGTTCTGTGGACGTGGTGGCTCGCAATCGTGTGACTTCTAAGTCACATTCTTGTCGTAATTGCTCTTCGATGTGTTGCTTGTTGGGTGCTCCCAACAGCTTTTGAACCACTAGTCGCGCGATGATGGGATCTATACATGGTTTGGTGGGATTGATAGTGCGAAGTACTACTGGGTACTCAGCTTCGTTGAGGGTGGCAGAAGCCCATTGGATATCTGGTTGGAACGTGGCCAACCAGGGGTATCCGAGGATGATGTCTTCTCCTCCTACATCGGTGACAAGGAATCTCATGTCCTTTTTGACTCCTTTGGTTTCGACCTCTAGATCCACGCAGTGGGTTATCTTACCCCCTTTGTTGTGCGTGCCGTCAATGTTCCAGATCTTTCGATGACGGTCTAACTCTTTGAGGCCTAGCCTCATTCGTTTCGTGAAGTCCGGATGGATGAAATTGTTGGTGGCTCCGGAGTCCACTAGTTGTTACGCTCCAGCGGGCGTACCTTCCGGAGTTCGGCACTCGACGGGAAACTTTGGGGTTCTTGCGGTATCACGGTGGCGACCAAGACTTCGACTGGTCTATCTTCCGGTCGGATTCTCGAGATCTTGGGATTTGCTGAGTTCTTCTAGGGTCTGGGCAATACCGTAGGCGACAACGGCGAGGATATGCGTAACGCGGGTAGCAAAGAAGAAGAGGGGGACGTGCTCAAGCAAAGGAGACAGGATCGGAGAGGGGACAACTATACAGGGGTTGCCTGTATCTGCTTCGGTCTACTTGTAGGCTGGTAGAATACAAGAAGTCAAGCTGAGGGATATCAGCGAGACTGGGGTGCTACTTATACACTTCCAAGGAGCTTTCAAGCTCAGCCTGGGGTCCGAAACCTAATACGTATCGTCCAATCATAAGTGAGTCAACACGAGTCAGGGGCATACAGTCACAGGGTCAACAACGAGGCAAAGGCGAAACGGGGTCAGAAGTCCATCAATCAGTGGCTGAAACATACAACTCCTGGGCGCATCAAGCCACAGGCACAATCAGACAATCCATCAGAAACTAGGAACCATACAGTCCATGAGGCAGATCCAATCACGATCCAGGCACAAGCTCATCTGGATCCTTCTGGTGCGGGTCTAGACCGGGTCACGTGCCAGGGTCACGTGACGGGCGCTTGACATCTTCTTCGGCTATTCCCAGGGCGCTTGCCAGCCCGGGTCACGCTCGTAATACAGGATGTTTCTGGGGTCGATACCTTCACTTCTGGCGGCTGCAACCCATTCGGCACGGTAGTGCTTGGCGGTGCTGCACGAGTCTGTACTGTTTGCGCGGGGTTCAGGGCGAAACGTAACACTAGTGCTCGTTTGTCGGCCATGGCGTAACTCGCGCGCAATGAAACTGGAACATGCATAGATTGATAGTGCGTTATGAATACAGAATTACACCGTAATGCCCTCACCCAGGCCGTCGGGTTCAGGCGCTTTGAAAATCCTCTCGCCCCATTAGGTCCCGAACTACCAGGTCCCTGGCTTCTTCGTCAAGGTTTCGGACTCCGTTTATCCAGCTGGTCGCCCGTTCTTGCGGCGTTTCAGTGCAGGCGCAGGCGCTGTGGCTACTGCCACCGTCATCTTCGAATTGAATTAGAGGTTCTTCATGTACACTTTGCACCTCTTCGATGAAAGCTCCGCGTCCTTGGCGTGGTTGCCAGTTCGCGTTGTTGCGCGGGCGGCGGGGTTGGAGGCAGTTACGTTGGAAGTGACCAGACTTGCCACAGTTGAAGCAGTTGACGTTTTTCATGTCGATGACTCCCTTGTTTGGAGGTCGCCCCCCTTGTTGGGTATAGGGTGATTTGGCGTAGTCGATTTCTTCGGATCCTGCAAGGCGTGCTCGCACTCTTCCGGGAGTGGTATCCATAGCGTCCGGGTGGTTCCGGAATGCTTGCCATCCCTGACGGGGCTGTTGGGGGCGGTTTGGAGCATTGAACGTCCTAAGAGAAGTGTTGCCCGGCTTACCGGGTCCCGGGGGTTTACGTCCCCCCAAACACGTCTGCAGATGCATCCATTTGCGCTGTTGCTCTAAGACCACTACTTTCCATTGGGCATAGGTATTAGGGCTGTGGAAGTTGTAGGCGTTCTTGTAGAGTTCCACTGGAATCCCGCTAGTGAACTTGTCGAGGACTAGGGAGTTGTCGAAGCGATATCCTGCTTCTTGTACCGCCTTTTCGAATTTCGCGATATAGGAATTGATGTCTTGTCCCTCCATTCGGAATCCCTTCTGGAGGTCTTGCTGGGCGCGTTCCCTTTCGAGGGTGTCGGCAAAGGTGTTGCGGAAGCCTAGTTCGATGGCTTCCCAGATCCACTTGTTGTAGGGCCCGTGTTTGGCTTTGTATGCCTTGACCCATTTGGTGGTGGATAAGACCCACTCGTTGACATGGTCTCCTTGGATGTAAGTGAGGAAGATCAGCGCTTTGCGATAAGGGAGAGTAAATGCAGGGTTGTCGTAATTGGTTTCGACGAATAATTCCCACTGAGTGAGGAACTGTTGAACTTTGGTGCGGTCCCCGGTGAATACCAGGGGTTCCTTGCCCATAAACTTCTCGGGTTTGGTTCCTGCTGACACGTTTGGTCCTGTGAAGAGGGGTCCTCCAGGGTCTCCTCCTCCGTCGTCTCCTCCACCATGTCCTCCTCCTCCATGTCCTCCTGGCGGCGGTCCTTCTCCACGGCTGATGCGCGCGGGTTCCTGGAATGTGGTGGGTTGTTCGGTGATTGTGGTAGTCATGTCTGTGGGGATAGACTCAGCTATTAATCCCAACTGAAGTTCTTCTTCTTCCGCTTGGGCTTCAAGGATTCGGATTTCTTCTGGGTTGCTTGCAAGTGATGGGGAAGGTGCGGGGGTTTTGGGCGTTGGGGATCTGACTGGTTCTTCTTCTTGTCCGTCAAGTGGGCCCCACTGATCTCTTGTGGTTACTTCGCTTTGTAGTATGTCAAGGTGGAGGCTTGAACCTGCGGGTCGGACTACTTGCAGCT
The DNA here is from genome assembly GCA_021527035.1 of Lactarius vividus. Classification (NCBI taxonomy): domain Eukaryota; kingdom Fungi; phylum Basidiomycota; class Agaricomycetes; order Russulales; family Russulaceae; genus Lactarius; species Lactarius vividus. Next base: position 7,232 of record JAKELG010000377.1, on the reverse strand, counting down.
TGTAGTGGAGCGCATCCCACTTGAGTTCGGTCCAACAGGTGTGTTCGAAGTTGAATTCTACAGGGATGAGTCCTGTAGTACCATCTTTGTAAGTATAGGAGACGACGTAGCCTGGGTCTCCTTGTTCAGTTTGCCAAAATGCCCCTTTGAGATATTGTTTGGGGACGTTGCGTTCTCCTCTTCTGTCGATGTGATACGGTCTGAATGGGATCCAGAGATCTCGAGTTGTTACTGCTGTGGAAGCCACGTTGAAGGATCTTGGTCTTAATGTAACGTCTACCACGGACGTTAGCCTGACTTAGGCGTCGGTGTAACATGGGTTCCCTTCCGGTCGGAAACGATGGTTGTCGGGAGAGTCTGGGAATATGGCGGGATGGCGTTGATACGCTCCGAGGTAGTCGCGGTAGGTGTAGAGGGGGAAGTCGAGAGGAACGTTTGGAGGGACTGACGGGACTTTACGAATGTACCTCCAACTAGGGTGATCGACGACGTAATAGCTCTTGTAAGGTCTTGCGGTTCGAGAATTGAGGTATTCGAAGACTAAGTGACACGTGGTACCTTCTGGGTAGCTGACGGTCGGCGTATCCACCATTCACGAGGGAACTGGGGAGTAGAGGTCACGGGGATCCCTTCTTGGTCTAAGGGATATACCGGAACTAGTTCACTTAAGGACTTTGCGACAGTCCTTAGCACAATAGATGAGTAGAGAAGGTGGTATTCGAAGAAGACCAAGATGGGACTCCTGGTCTGTAATGCTATGAGTCTAAATACATGTAAGGGAGCCAGTTCTAGCTCCGCTCGAACTCGTATGTAGCCAATAGCGTAAGTAGCGTAAATCCTAGTACGGGGATCCTAGGAATCAGTCATCCACATCGTAATGTCAGTATCGTACAACAATAGAACTCGGAGAGACACGCATAAAACACATCACGTACAACAATAGAATGCCTCAGTCAGCCAAAACACGAGGCAGTAAGATCCGAAGTCCATGACACATTACTCCTGACTTATCGAGTCATCGCGAATATGTCAGAGTCCACAACCAGGCTGGGCAGTCCGAGAACCGAATGTAACATCAGTCATCTGTACCGTAATATTGTACACATACAACAATAGGAATCATCAGTCAGCCAAACATGAGGCAGTTAGATCCAAAGTCCATGACACATTACTACTGACACGTTGGGTCATCACGAACATGTCAGAGTTCACAACTGGGCCGGGTAGTCCGAGAACAAAACGTAACATCACCCCCTTTTCAGGTTCAAGCCCCAGCTTGACCACACATGACTGCGAGGGGGTTCATGCCGAGGGATCGCATGTGGCAGATCACCTCTATCTCTCTGGTGTCTTCCTCTGCTTGAGGGCCACGATGGAGTGTGGACTGCTCGTTCTCAATGCAGTCAATTGTGTGAGCCCACTGAAGCCTCGCGACGCACCTGTTCCTCTCAACCTTGATCCTCTCCAACTTCATCTGTTCTGCCACCACCCAATGTTGCTGGGTGCGCCATCCGAGGGTCATGCACCGGTAATGATGCACTTCCGCTGCGAGGGGGAGGTCCTTCATGTGAAGGAGCGCCTGGTCGACCAAGTTGACTAGTCCTGTGTTGGAGAGCAGGAACATGAGGTCGTTGTCAGTGTAAGTGGGGGTAGGGGACTGGCATGGATGGGCTTGCCATATTGCTGGTTGCTTCTGGCTTGGAAGGCCAGGATGAAGGGGTTGGCGGTGAGGATGAGCTGAGTATACCGGGCTGGCCAAAGATGTTCTTGAGCATCCCAGATCTGGAAAGGGATGTAATGTACTCCCTGATTGAACTGATATCCCTGGGGAGGGGGAGTCTCTGGCTGACCCTCGGCCTCCTGCATATGTTCCTCCTCTTGATCGCGGTGAACCATGGGTTGAGGTGGTGTTGGTAATATGAGAGCTTCCCTGGTGGGTCTGCATAGCGGGGGGGTTTCTGAGTGTGTCGTGGTGAGATGGGTGGCATAACACAGATATGGATGTGGCTTGGTGTGCTCAGCTGGGTCATATGAATCCCCACCTTTGTCAGGTCCCAGTGGCGAGCTTGGCTGGCTGGGTACATAGCCCAATTCATTGCCTGCTGGAGTAGGTGCTCTGGTTGGGATGTAGTTGCTTCCGAGGCAGTTGGGCTGGTTGGTCTTGGAATAAAGAGTGGGGCATGGCAAAGGAAGTTGGGATGTCATGGTGGAAGGAGGACAATCTCCTTGCTGGTGAAGGGAGAGGGTAGACGACAGGGGTGACGATGGTGTGGACTGTGTTTGGTAAGGAGCTGTGAGACTGGTATTGACAACATAGCAGAAGTGAACTGGGGATGGAGAGTGCATGAGTGGTGAAATGGATAAGAGGTGGGGATGGAGACGTCTCTTGGGATTTTCCTGCACTTATATGCATTTCTTGTGCAGGGTTTGAACTTTTGAACTCCAGAATTGTGTCATCAGCAAACACGTCATCCTTATCAACCCACTGATTGTCTGAGTCCAGGTAGCCCTTCCATTTGACCAAATACTGCAGTTTGCAACTTCTGCCAAAATGCCGGGAGTCTAGAATCTTCTCAACCTCGTACTCCTCTTTGCCACCAACCAGATCTGGTGGTGGGCGCTGATAGTTGGGCCTGTGTGTGGGCATTTCGCGATAAGGCATAAGGAGGTCCACATGGAATACTGGGTGTATCTGCCATTGTGTGGGAAGTTCTAGGTGGTAATTGACTGTGGACATCACCTGAGCAACCTTAAAGGGGCCATGTCTCTGTGCCACAAGTTTTGTGGTTGGCTGGTGGGTATGTAGGTGGCATCCTTCTAGCCACACCTGATCCCCAATTTGGAATTTGGGCGTATCTTTGGCCTTGATCCACCCCCTGCTGCACTTTGATCATCAGTGACTGCGCATGCTGTTGGAGTTCCTTGAACTGTTTGACCCTGAGTGCTACTTGCAGAATAGGGGATGGGTGATCGGTCCAATCAGCGTGAGGATTATACCCCATGAGGAGCTGGAAAGGAGATTCTTTAGTGGTTTCACTGGGCCAGTTGTTATGCGTGAACTCAGCCATGGGGAGATAGTGAATCCAATTGTCTTGTCACTCGTTGACCCAAAATCTCAGGTACTGTTCCAACCACTGGTTAGTGCGCTCCAATTTCCTGTCTGTTTGCAGATGATAAGCAGTGGAAATGTTCTGTTCGATGCCAAGGATTTTGCATAGTTCTCACATAAATCTTGATGCAAAGTGCAGGTCTCTATCACTGATGATTTTGCTGGGCAATCTGAATCAGGGAAAAATGTGTTTTATGTATAGGGCGGCTGTTCCTTTGGCCAATATCTCTTCCTGGCAGGGGATGAACAGGGACATCTTTGTGCAATCATGATCTGTTATCGTGAGGATAGAGTCACAGTCCTGTGCCACCAGGAGTTTAGTGATAAAATCAAGGGTGATAGTTTTGAACGGCATAGCTTCCGGTTTGGGGAATATTGGGTGTAGTTGTTATGATCCGACGCTTCGGACTTTCTCTGTGTGTAGCTTTGTTATCTTGTTTCACTTTGCTCCATTTGTCTTCTATTTTGTTACCAAAGGGGCTACCATTGTTAGCCACCCTAGACTCCGCTTCTACATCAGTGCCTTGACTTGTTTTGACTCTTTACTTCTGTATGGGCTTGTGTTCATGTTGTTTGGAACCTCGTCCTATTTAAAGCTGTACTTTACTTTGTAGGAAGCCAGACTTGGCTTCGTTTGCAATCTAGCAACCTTGCCTTCGCTCTTTGGTGTGACTCTGCCTCTCCCCTCTTCTTGTGCATCCCCTACCTCTGTCCCTAACCCGGACACCCTCGAAGTCTTTGCAGTTGAACTATATCAACGCGTCACACCCGTTAAACTCTGTGTACTCGCAAGACTGAGTATAGAGAAGTGTTAGACACTTCGGGCGAGGAGCCTTAGTTACAGAGTAGTGGCACATATCGTGCCACACCCCAAGACCACTTGTATTTCATAGTAATAAGACAATAGACGTCTTTGCTTGATACTTGTGTGATATCGAACCCCTCGAACCTGCGTCCCTGCTAGGACGTAACATAAGCCAAGTCTACAACCCCGACACACCAGGGACACCACTACCTCACAGTAGGGTGAGCGACGATCCAAGAGGACGCATCAGCCAACGCCCAGAACAACCACAGAACCCCCAGAACAACAAACCAGGCGACGGATCCTCTCTGACACAAGAGGCCACCTCAGCAACTCCCCACACGAAACAAAACCCAGAAACAGACCACAATCGTGGCTAGTATCAGTGTCACCCTTGAACCAGACAACAACTGGACCCCAGTCCAAACCAGAACCCAAGACGACCTCCCACACCACGTTAAAAGCAGCCAACTAGGAAAAGGAGCTCGCTGGACCATAGAACCAGACCGACCACCTTGCTATAAGTGCCTTGTACGAAATAAACTCCAACCAGTAGAATTCATCAACAACAATTGGTACATCCTCAGATACTTCCGAAACGCATACCACACATCAACCTCAAGTGTCACCCCACAAAGATACACTGAAGGACTCGGCTGGTGGAACGAAACAGACGAACAAAACCCAGACACACCTACAGCAGGAAGCTCTAGGGGAACATACGGACTCCGACAGAGTCAACCAGAAAGCTCAGACGAAGAAGACCAAAATTCAGTATCCTCCCACTCCTCTAACAATCACCTCACCCTCATTGTACCTCCACAAGCTTCGTCTCACGCCAGCCCCACCATCCCCATCTGGATAGAACCATCCCCACTAGAACCAGATCAACCAGAAGCGTTCCCAACCCCGATACCACCCATCAGAGTACCTTCACCAGTCCAACCATCACAGAACCCCAACAACGATCAAACAGCACACACCATGTCCACAACAACCACCCCAGCCGCCCCACATACCAGTGCCAGTGGAGGACTCAAAGGAGTAGCGCCTACTGCCTTCACCGGAAACAGGACAGAGAGTAGCCAGTTCAAAAGAGAACTACTACGATACATCAAGTTAAATAGCGAACATGAGCTCATCAAGCAACCCTATTCACGAGTCCTGTTCGCCCTCACACTATTCAAGGGACCTGGAGTGCAACTATGGGTCAATCAAACAGAAGATAACATGGAAGCGGCACTAGCAGACCGTACCAAAACCCTCACAAAAGACAGTGAAGACCTATGGGACGGATTCACCAGAACCTTCGACAGAGATTGGACCGACACCCTGAACAAAGAAAGAGCTTACCAAAAGCTGATCAACCTAAAGATGCAAGGCGGAGCACTAGACAATTACATCCTCGACTTTGAAAACCTTGCAGGAATAGCAGGATGGGACAGAAACGCACCAGGAACAATAGAGTTCTTCAAAAGAGGCCTACCAACAGGCGCATATCGTGCTTGCCTCATGAGGACCACCATACCAAACACCATGGACGAATGGCAAGCTGCTGCCAGAGCAGAACACCAACGATGGCAGCTCCTGAAGTCAGGACCAGGAACTAGAAACACTGGCCCCACACAAAGCGTAAGCCAGAACCAAAACCGAGCCAGAAGGGACCCCAATGCCATGGATGTCGACGCCATGACCACTACACCCTTTAAGAAACTCACCGAAGAAGAAAAGAAGACGCTCATGAAGGAGGGACGCTGCTTCAAGTGCAGACAACAAGGACACATGGCCAGAAACTGCCAACGCCAAAACACCCCAAATCAGACAAAAGTCCGAACCACAGACACCCAAGAAGCAGACACAGCACCCCCCTACACCCAAGAAGCGAGCACATCATCAGTGTCAGTTGCCACAACAGAAGACAAAGTCCGACAAGCCTATGCACTCATTCAAGGCATGACAGAAGAAGAAAAAAGACGTTACTATGCCCTCGACCAGGATTTTTGCGATGCCGACCTATGAGAGCTGATAGGAAGGCTGATTCAATGTATAGTGTTCGCGATAGTGCCATGACAATCCAAGTCCTTGTTCGCCTATACTACAAAGAAGCTCGAGTAAATGTGCTCTTAGACAGCGGAGCTACAGACAACCTCATAGACCGAAACCTGATCCAGAAACTAGGACTAGGAACCACACCCCTACAACCCCCAATGATAGTTCGAAACGTAGATGGATCACTAAACAAAGATGGCACCATAACAGAAAAGTGCCAACTATGGATAAAAAGAGGAGAAAGGGAAACCGTGTTCCAATTTTTCGTGACCAGTCTAGGAGAAGATAGAATGATATTTGGCTACCCATGGTTCGAACAAGAAAACCCAGTCATCGACTGGAAGAAACAAGAGCTAAAAGGAGAACCTGTCACCATCCTAACCGGAGGATATCGCTTTAGAAGAAAGCGACATCAAGAAGCAAAAATTGCGACAACTACCACAACCTTCGACCCAGTAAAAGAAACGGAAATACCAGACGAATACCAACTCCACCATAAAGTATTCTCTGACGAAGAGGCACAACGCTTCCCCCCAGAAAGAGAGGAAGACCATCCCATCACACTGCGCCCAGATGCACCTAATAAAATCAACTGCAAAATATACCCGCTCCCCCCACAAGAAGACGAGGCATTAAAAGCGTATCTAGAAGAAAACCTAGCCAAAGGATACATCTACGAAGGAAGCTCCCCTTACGCGTCATCCTTCTTCTTCAGAAAGAAAACAGACGGAGGGCTGCGCCCCATCCTTGATTATAGACCCCTAAATGCATGGACAGTAAAGGACACTTACCCCCTGCCGCTCATATCCGATATCTTAACAAACCTACATGGGAAGACACTATTCTCCAAGTTCGACATTAGGTGGGGGTACCATAACATCCGCATCAAGGAAGAAGACCAATGGAAAGCGGCCTTCAAAACACCTAGGGGATTGTTCATACCCAGAGTTATGACCTTTGGCCTCACAAACGCACCAGCCACCTTTGCAAGAACAATGAGCAGGATACTTCGACCACTCATGGACAAGTACCCAAAAGAGTTGTTCGTCTATATGGACGATGTCTTAATAGCCACAGAAGAGGACACCACGCGCCACAGACAGATCGTCCACGAGTTCTTGAAAATATGCGAAAAGGAATCCTATTTCCTCAAAGCGTCCATGTCGCGGACGGACCTTTGGACTTACGATACGGAGGAGAAGAGTGCATTCGGACGCTTACTACATGGTTATGACTACAGTAGTAAGTAGATATTAGTCATGGACAGTA
>JAKELG010000376.1:0-35959 GCA_021527035.1 Lactarius vividus | reverse complement strand
CTAGTACTATTGGGACGTATACTGTGGATCGCCTTAGTAGTATTCTACGGAGTCACTGAGACGCTCCAAGTATTGCACAGATCAGCTAAGTCGTGAACACCCTAGCCAAGTTCAAGTTGAACTAAACGCCGTGGTAGCGTTACACTCCGGACATCTTGCATCAAATGCTTCAGGGCGTAATGAAACATCTGATCGCGTGGCTGACACGTTCAGGTCTTTTTGGCGCTGGGCAGATCGATGCGCGGTGTCGGTCTTTGCCACCCAATCACCACATCAGGACCTTTTCAAATGGGATATCGACAATGTCTCGCGTCTCGGGACAGGAACACAAGGATATGTGTCGGATACTACTTGGATTAATTGTAGACCTCCCTCTTCCCTCTGGACAAGTCACCTCACGCATTATTAGATCGGTACACGCACTCTTGGACTTCCTGTATCTCGCTCAGCTTCCTTCTCATACTACCAATACAGTTGCTCGACTCAACTCGGCTCTGGCTCGGTTCCACAACAACAAGGCCGTCTTTGACTTGGGCGTTCGTGAACACTTTAACATACCAAAGTTGCACTTGCTTATGCACTACAGCCCATCAATTGCTCTGTTTGGTACCACGGATAACTATAACACTGAGCAGACTGAGCGGCTTCATATTGACTTCACCAAGGATGCTTATCGCGCAACAAACCACAAAGACGAGTACCCCCAGATGACCCTGTGGCTGGAGCGCCATGAGAAGCTGCAGCAGCACACAGCGTTTATCAAGTTTCAGCAGCAGCCTGAGGCCGAACAGCAGAGAAGCCAATCTCCAATTGGGCCTCCTGGTCCTGTTCCCCGCAGTGTGAAGATGACGCGAAATCCATCTGCCAAGGCAGTATCTTTCGACGACCTTTCCAGGAAACATGGTGCTGTCGATTTTCAGGATGCACTAGCTGATTTCATCGCTCAGACCAATCACCCCGAGGCATCAGCAGCAGCTCTGAGAATGCTGGCTGCAGATACGCTGATTCCGTTCCATTGCGTTCCTGTCTTTTACAGAATCAAATACACATCAAGTGACACATCCACAGTCATTGCCGATGCAGTCCACGTCCGACCTGAACAGAGAGATACATATGGTCGCTTAATACCATCATGGTTTGACACTGTTATTGTCCGTGACCACCATCGAGGTCGTGCGCGGGGAAACAACGGTGGGTCTGTTTCTGACTGGTAATAGAACCATCTAATCATTCTAAACTCAGGCCTGCAAATAGCCCAGGTCCGCGTCGTCTTTCAAATACCAGAGAGGTCAATTCCTGACCTTTTCCCATCTTTGACCACGGTACTACCAACACACCTCGCATACGTAGAGTGGTTTTCCCCAATCCCAGCCACCCCTGACGCCAATAATTCGTTGTATAGAGTATCTAGGTTGAGACGCAATGGTCGGCGTGACGCCAGTATCATTCCGGTTGACTCTATATTTTCGAGTGTCCACTTATTTCCCCGATTTGGACAACAATCACGCGAGTGGAACACCTTTTCAGTATTGGAATTATGTCAATCATTTTACATAAACCCCTTCAGCGACCGGGATACGTACCTCGTATTTTCATAGTTACAGTAACTATCAACTAGCTGGGATCTTGCCATTGTCTCCTCCTCGTGTATCATCCACCTTCAGCTCGCGTGTTATAGCGGCATGTATATAAACCTGCTCACCTTTGACTCGTGAATGACACCATTGATTTCCCCCTCTTCGTCTCGTCGTCTGCTTCTACTGCTTCAGCAAAGCCCGTTCCGAAGACTAGCCCAGCATCGCTGAGCCACCGACCTCGGTTCCCCGAGGCGCTGACCTTGGCCCTGCCCCGCCTTTCCTAAATTCCTTAGCAGTCCGAGCCGCCAACCTCGGGATTTACACTTTGCCCTAGCCATCACCCTTAGCACCTCACCGCCAACGCGCCACGTCTTGAGGAGCTCGTTCCCGTCCTAAAGAAGTGACTGTCTTCATGTAGTGTTCCCATCGAAGCGAGTATCTTCAAGTACACTGAGGAGCTCATTCTCATTTGAGGAAGCGACCTCATATGGTTCGCCACACACCCAAATAGGTAGCGACTTGGGTAGTGATGTCATCCAGATCAGGCAAGCACCTGTGATTAGCAGAGCAGTATCTCTCGTATCAAAAGTAGCGATCAATTATCACTCCAGTATCAAAATTAGCGATCAAGTATCAAAATTAGCACGGGAGGTTTTCCCTGATGAGGTCGCGACACACCTGTAAGGAATCAATGACGCGGCAAACGACCCCCTAGATTAGGAACCGATAATGCTGCCATGCTTACATTGCCCTGCAGGGCGAAAATAGTGCAGAGCCCTGCGGGCGTGCAGAGCCCCTGCCCTATTAACGATCCTTGCACATCATGAGCCGATGCTTTCGGGTGGGTCATTGGTGCGGAAGCGTTGGGCGTAGGCACCAGTGATGGCGTGGTCCGTAGCGGTCTGCATGGGTGGGTGGCTCGTCGACTCCTCCTCTATCTTAGGATTTTCCCTCACTATGAGGTTTCTCCTCACATTTCGAATTTGTCGTGTTTTTGACCTTACCGACTAGGTGTATGTAAGCGCTTCGGATTGGCTCAATTCCACAGTCGATTTTTCTACCATTCTCGCCTCTTTCTACTCTTGTGTGATTTGACGAAACGTAGAGACAGGTCTAAGGCGAAGACACCCAATTTCTCGTCTTATTCGCGTTCATTCCCCTCGGAATCGACAAGATCGATCTCTTCTCAAATACTTGATTCCCGTTCTACTAACCGTCTCTAGGTCCTTTCCTTGTGATTCCTTCTTCAACTTCCACTACAGGCTTCCAACCTCAGATGAGTTCCTTGAAACTGCTCCTCCTGACTTGCCCGACTTTGCGTGAGTGGTTTCACGCCTTCCCCTACAAATCTCCTCCCGTGACCTGTCTATTCTCTTCCCTTTCAGTTCCTCTCCTCCCTTTAACTCGCGACGAATACGACTTCTTCTTGACTTGGGCTTTTTCAGACGTGGTTCCAGCCTGAAGAGGTCTTTATACTCTCTTACCTTGTCTCCACAGAGTCACGCCTACATCCCAGACACTTGTGCTCGAGGCCTTCGACGTTGTCCTGGACGCCGAAAGAGCTCACTTCACTGGAGCCCGAGTTGTCGCGTGTACGGCTGACACCCAGACACCTGAGAATGAGAGGTGTGATCGACTTTTTCCCGTGCTTGCATAATTCTTGCGAGCAGAGAAAGAGAAATATAACACACGTACTACAAGATACGGGGAGCTTGGGGTGGGAAGGCATCAACGAGGCCGTCGCCGACACGATCGTTGCTGCTGCCCACGAAGAGGACGCTGACGACGCGCGTGCCGATCTGTGCGAACAGGTCCACACGCGCCCTTCGCAGAGTCCACCAGGAGGAAGTCTACTTGTCGTCGCTATAATGGTCTGCGTAATGCTCTTCAGTCTTGGCACATAAGTCGAACTCGCCGAGTGATGTTGCCCAGCAGCCCGGGCTTTGAATATGCGAGGTCAGAGGACGGAGTCGTTGCGGATGAATGGTGAGAGTTCAATGTGGGGAGACGTACGGCGCAGGCCGAGGGCGCTTTACCGTGTCGCGATGGATGGAATTGGTGCCATCGAGCAAAAAGCCGAACATGGAGACACATTATGTTTGCGTCGTCACGTCGTCTCCATCTAGAGCTTCTCTGCACCCATGGGACATCTGTCGAGAACAATATAGTCGCAATTGATTCTAATTTCCGGCGTGGTGATCAAGGCATTCTCTTTGCGGCACTGGAGCACCGCGATCGGGTGCGAGTCGTTGAGCTTTGGGTGTGGGACTTACTGTTGGAGTTGCTAGCTACGGTAATGCAGGAGCCATTTCCAGCATTGGCACACCTTCGGCTAGAATCCACGTCGCGACCAGATGAAGGCCTGCCAGCTCTTCCTGATTCATTCCTCGGTGGATCCGCCCCTGTTTGCGGTCAATCCGCATGTCTGGCATTCCCTTTCCGTCGGCCCATAACCTTATCTCTGTACAACTTCACGGAATACCCCGAACCGGTTGCATTCCACCAGTAGACGTTGGTCGCGAGTCTGGCTGCGTGACCCCGGCTCAAGTATCTCTGGCTTGGGTTCGAATCGGCAATGTTCCACCCCAATCGAATGCACATGCCCCCCATCACACGGATTGTCTTTCCCACTCTCACCACTTTTACCTTTAAATCTTTCGAGTATTTTGAGGATCTCGTGGCACAGATTGACGCTCCCCAACTCAACTACTTACGAATAGAGTATCTGGATCACCCTAAAGTCACCGATTTTCAAATCCCCAACTTTGCAAGTTCGTTAATCGTTCAGAGAATCTCACGTTATCACGGGTTAGGTGCACAGAACTACTCATAGAGTATTGCACTGTCACCGTCAAATTAGTTCATCAGGGACAAACGTCGTTTGGTCTTACCGTCCAGAAAGAAGAGATAGGCAAAGCCGTTACCCCACTTTCTCCCATTTTCTTCAAAATGGACTGTCTCTCATCAGTGTAAGTGCCGTGCACCCTTTCCACGATCATGAAGAGCTAGGCAGGAATATTCAATGGGTGGAACTTTTCCGCCCATTCACTGCTGTGAAGGCGCTATGCGTAAAGGAGAAACCTTCATGCCTCATTCCTCTTGCATTCAGAAACGCTGGAGTGCTGCCAGCCCTCGAGCTGCTTTGGTTGGAGAACTAGTCGATGACACCCGCGAGGCAGTTTGTCGCTGCTCGCCAGAGCGTGGGTCTCTTCCTATAACCGTTGTCAGCAGGGAAAGAGATTTCCAGGAAAAATTCGAAATGTCAGTGAATAGATGTACGTCTCGTTCTCTTTGCCTCACAGATGGTACTGTACCAACCCAACACCTATCTCTCATAACAAGTAGGAGACGACGATATGTTACGAAACCCATCTGCCCTAGTTAATACATGTACCAATTTAGCTATGGACTGTTTTTTGATCGTTTGTACCACGGGTACAGGCAGGTCATAGATGTATATCACGAAAATAAAACATGGTGAGTGGGTCAACGAGAGTTAGCAATGACGATGAGTACAGACACATGAGCCTTTCCCATAGGTTAACACGATCCTGAGCGTGGTCTGCATATATCCCGGATGGCATAAATTAGGGGATGCCACGGTAGATAATACAGACTTTAAGTGGGGCATAAACCACCACACCGTCAATATGCCCACTTGCGCCACACTCGGCCCAGGACCGCTGCGCTCGTGCTCAGCACGGCCATAACTAGACCATCAATATCTATGCGTGACAGTGCCACCGCGTTTCGCCTCTATGAAGAAGCAGAGGGGACGCGCCAACCTGGCCTTCATGGGCGCAAAAAGCAATTCTATCAATGCATCGGAAAATGCTGATGCACATCGCGAAAAAGGGCCTTCTGGAACCGGACCAGCCCAGAGCACATCGCTCCGAGCTACGCAAGCACGAAAGTGATGACCTCCCACCTCAATTTTCCTACATCTTGTAGTACGTGTGTTGTTCGTTTTCTCTTAAAGTCACTCACTATCCCAATTACCGCAAGCCATACCGCCGAGATGTGATCTTTGAGAATCACTGCGTTTGCTGAGGTTTGCTCTCCGTTTTAAGCCCGGTGTGGCACTGGGAGGAAAGGGGGCCGGAGCATGGCAAAGGGAATCAAACGTCATTGAAGTGTACTAGCTATTGTGTAAATAATAGGTAGTAGCGAGACAAGAACCGCACAGATACCGGGCAGAATCACTTCGTGATTCTCGATCGGGGACGAGGCCCGGGGGTTTGCGTTTTCGAGGCGAGGTCTGAGGTCACGTCTTCCCGGAACGAGCAGATGAAGGTCGGAAAATCTTGAACCAGTCAAGAGCTCGGGTATACGGATAACTCGTGCCAGTGCCCTCTCATCCATTCGCTCAAAGTATGCCCTTGTGTCTCGCTCCGGCAGAGACCAGCCAGCTTTCCAGTTTGGGCTACTAAGCTTGATGCACTTACTCTATGGCGAAGTTCAGGACCGAATGTCGACACAACGATTCGGCGAGCTGACGATTCTATCAGTGAATACAGTAGCTCGAAGGTTTACAGGCCTTGAGTAATACAACAGTCGAGTTATCTATCGAACAAAGATATGAACGTTCGAGAAAGAAAGTAATAAATCGGTCGCGGGTCATTTGATACGGCAGCGTAACAGAAGAGTAGGTGATGCGTACGGAATTTCCACCTAATTTCTAATATGGAGCACGTTGAGTTTTTTCCTGAACTCACTTTCCTCGTTGACAACGGTTACAGGGCGACCAATATTCTGACGAGCAGCGACAACTTCCCTCACAGATAACAACGACTGGCCCTCTAAGTAAAGCAACTTGAGTGCTGGCAATGGTACTGCTTCGCTGACGCGACTGAGTGCAGAAATAGTGAACTCTGAAAGCTCACGATCTACGCTTAGCGCTTCCACAGCAGTAAATGGACGGAAGAGTCCCAGCCATGAGATACGCTCGCCTTGTGCTACTCCCTGGTCTGAGTCCACCGGCCGGGAAACCGAACTGATGAAGAGACGGTTCACGTTGGAGAGCATAGCAGGAATTTGGCTGATTACTCGGCCTATCCCTTCTATCTGGATGGAAAGACGAAACGATGACCGATCCCGGTGAAAGAGTTCAATGACAATGGTGAAGCACCGGATGAGTACATCTGCGCGCGTAAACCGGAACGACTGGAATATTTCCGAACAATCGATGAACTTGCAAAGTTGGGGGATTTGAAAAACGGCATCTTTACCCTGGCGCAGGTACGCTATTTGTAAGTGGTCGAGCCGAGGAGCGTCGACCTGCGCCAACAGATCTTCCAAGTACTCGAAAAGGCCCTTGAAATAAAATCTAGTAAGAGCGGGCAGGACAGACCGTATTATGGGAGGCGGAGAGATTCGGTTAGGATAGAGCATTCCCGATTTGAATCCAAGCGTGAGATTCCTGAGCCTGGGCAACGCAGCCAGACTTGCGACCATCGCCTCTGGTGGAATGTAACCAGCTGGAGGGATATTGCGAAGATGTACAGAGGTGAGGTCACGGGCTGACAAAAAAAGAGATGGCGCTGCTGGAAAGGGAATGCCAGACATCTGGATTGTCTGTAAACGTGGAGCGGATCTACCGAGGAAGGTATCGGGAAGGGCCGGCATGATCGGAATTTCTTCCAATTCGAACCGAAGGTATTGCAAAGCCGGAAATGGCTCCTGCATCATCGTAACTAGTTCATCCAACACTGGGCGAGGCATATTAACCTCAATGACCCGTATACGATCGCGGAGCCTCAGTGCCGCAAAAAGATTATATCTATCACCCTGGAGGTTATAGCCGGAGGTCGCTGAGTACGAAATTGCAATAGGAAGGGCCGGAAGATGATCTATATTCTTCCTGACTGGTGTCCCGTTGGTGCAGAGAAATTCTAGATGGAGATGGAATGACGACGCAAACATGATCTGTCGCCATGTTCGGCAAACGTGCGCCAGTCTTTGCCATTTCCATGGGCGACTCGGACCGTTCCGAGTAATATGGCCGATTTCGTCCATTCGACAAAGGCTAAATATTCCTACAAAGACATTGTCTGGAAGATTATTGATCGTCGCCGTGGGTCTGTTTTAAGATTAGCGGTACATGCCCAGTCAATCGGTCTATATATTTGGCGAAAAACAAAGGTACCACAATAGACACACCTGTGTAAACTCATTGATAGCATTGGAATGACGAGGTTGTTATTGACTTATAGTCTCTAGTTGTAACACGGCCTGGGTGCTTCTGTTGTTGGCCGTTGGCCTAGTGAGTAGTTGTCGACGTCGAGTACAGTAGCTGTCGATGATCAGATCGATCAAGTAGGGTAAATGCAATTACGTCAGAGTCCGGCTGTGGGCAGAGGGTAAACAAGTTGGCGTCTTTTTCGGAGAGCTCTTATACAGAAACTACGTCTATCATTTCTAATATACAGAGCTGCATGGCTCTACAGAGGGGTCGAGGCTAGGCCGAGTTCTGTTGCAGATAAGGCCCATGAGGAAAAGGTCAAGGACCCGAAGACTCGTGTCGGCCAACGTCAGAGTCACAACAGGATCTCAGCAATAGCGGGGGAACCCACCAGTGTCGCAACCAGAGGAGTTCGAACTAGACACCAAGTCGTCAAGATCCACCAGGATAGCCGCGGCCGATGGCTGGGTGTTTGAAAAGTCGAGTAGGGACCTGCCGTTCGGGATGTACGCATTCAATATTCAACAGCGTGATCACCCTTGCTATGCTCTGTATATTGGCAACTGCTTGAAGTAGAAGACGCCGAGAGGAGGAAGGAGGAAAGACGCACTGGCCCTAAGTGGCTTGTACCAGTATGCTTGATGACGATGCGTAGAAGATCATCACAAACTTGCGCACCTGAAAGGTCGATCGGACATTGCAGTAAACGCACCCGTGGAGGCCGTCATACTGGCTACCGAAGTTCTGGAAGAAGCTGGGGGATACTGCGTTGTCCTGGTAACTCGGGCACTGAAAGAAGGTCAAGAAGCCGGATGTGATATTTTCGCTGCAATATTCGTCGTTCCGGTGATACTGGTGACAAAGACTCGGGGGTGATTCCGGGCTTGTGTAATGCTTGCAAGCAAGGGGAAAAAATAGCACGCTTACTATAAAAGACAGGAAATGTAGGGGAGTGTGTCGATAAGGCTGTCGCCAACACTATCGTTGCTGCTCACGAAGAGAATGCTGAAGCTGCGCGTGCCGATCTGCGCAAACAGGTCGCACGGGCTCTCCACAAAGTCCACGAGGAAGTACTTGTAGTCACTGTCAACATGTGAATGGTCTGCGGGATGATCTGAAGTCTGGGAACGTAGTTGAACTTGCCGAGTAATGTTTCCCAGCAGCCGGGACAGTAGATGAAGGGGATCTGAGAACGAAATCGTATCGCGTGAATGGGGAGAGTTCGTGCTAGGCCCCGCACGCCATCTGTCTTGGAAAACATTCTGGAGTGAGAGAAATGGGTGGGCAAGCAAGACTCCAAATAATCATATCTCTCACAGAGAGCGATGCATCTAAAAAAAAATGATGACCAGCAGAAGAGGCTTATGAAAGTCAACATCCGAAGGCGCTTGACTGAGACTATTGCTTGATTATCCTTCTCGACCTCATACCCCCGTCTATTCCTATCAGTGGGATGTAGACACTGGGAAGCGGGTAGAACCAGAACAGTGTCTATAATCAGGATACAGATAGAGGAGCTCCCGCTGTAGCGACGGCGTCAAGCTGGTCCAAGCCGGGCCGGACTTGTGAGCGGTGGTGTGTTTTTGTATGTCCCTGTGGAACAACCCACCTCTTTACATTCCAGGCCTCAAAGAAATTTGAACACGTTATCCTCACACACAATGGTAGGGGTGAATATAAGGCCGTCAGTGTGGCCTACATAGATGTCGAGTCGAAAGTTCGCTTACAGCGAGGGTTGTGGACCGGTTTTTGACCGGTAGTGGCTCGGGCTGTGGACTCAGACACGCCACCTGGTTCACGGACACAGGGCCCACACTAGCCACTGCTGAACAGGACAATAAGGCCCGGACCACTGGCAATATAAGAGTGAGCATGTCGTGCTTGAGTTCAACGCATTATCTTCATCATCATCAACCTCTCACCACCACAGGCGTCCCAGGACTTGCATTTGCCATATTCATCGACAGAATACCTGCTGCCAGTCCCGATTAGTGATCATCACGGTCCCACTTCCAAGTCTCACAAAAATGCTCCGCTCGACCGGCTCTCCCTGGTGCGTCTAATGACTTTGTTCGCGACATTGCTGGACCAACTGATAGCACTCGCTGCTATTTTTTCGATTAGCAATCTCCCACATTCCCCAAAGAGAAACTCGACCTCGAGTGTCGCTCCGCGTAGCCCTCATAGAGACTTGACGATAGAAAATATTACTCCAAGTCGTCCCACGAAGCATGGAAAAGTCCATGCGGAAGGTGTGTGTCTTCAGGCTCCCACTTGGCAATCATGATGAGTTCTGATTGTGTGGTATAGCTGAGAGTTCCAGACGGGCAAAAACGATCGACATTCTCCCAGACGATGTTTTTCTCAAGGTATTTTACCTGTGCCGATTGGACGAATCTGGTCGCCCCATTTTCTCCACATGAAAATGGCACAGACTGGCCCAGGTGTGCCGAAGATGGCGATATATCATATTTGCATCTCCACTCCATCTCGATTTAAAACTTCTGTTTACGTATGGGAAGCCTGTCTGGGAGAATCTGGGCTACAAGTCTACCTTTCCTATCGCCATTGACTACGGCACTACCAGTTTTCACAACCTCGACAAGTGCCTTACTCCCGACGACGTACAGAACATCATTGCAGCTTTCGCGGAGCCCAATCGTGTACATCGTATCGATCTTAACATTACGCACTCAGTGTCGGCATTACTGGCTGCGATTGCGGTGAACAAGCCATTTCCGGCGCTGGAACATCTTGTCCTCTCCGCGGCAGAATCCTTTGAGCCGGCCGTCAGGTTCCCTGATGGATTCTTGGGTGGATCTGCGCCGGGTCTACAGTTTTTCCAGTTATCTGGAATTCCATTTCCAGCATTACCAAGGCTTCTTTCGTCAACCAATAATCTCGTTTATCTCCAACTTGACGACATTCCGCAAACTGGTTACATTCCACCAGAGGCGATGGCTGCAGGTCTGGCACCGTTGGCTCAGCTCGAATTCCTTTCCATTGAATTCTCGTCATACCGTTCTGCCCCGACCGGAGATTCCACACTCCCTCAGAGACGTGTTGTTCTTCCTTCCCTCGTCTCGTTTGATTTCACTGGCAATAGCAAGTATTTGGAGCGCTTTGTGGCCCAAATCGACACTCCTCGACTCGGGTTTCTTGGAATAGCGCACTCGTGTCAGATTGAATGTCGAATCCCCCAACTTTTCCAGTTCATCGATCGCTCGACAAATTTCAAACGGAAACTATCCCTACTCGCGGATGCACAGATCCTCTTTGAAGAAGAAGAAACGACCTTTTCCATTGACAACGAATGCGAGTCGCCAGTCGCACCCCTTGATATTTGTGTCCTATGTGAATGCGAAGAGATAGACTGCCAGCTTTCGTGCATGGTTCTGATACTCAACCAATCTTCCACTTTGTTCTCCAACATTCAGCATCTCTCCATTTTTTGTCCGCGTCCACCCCCATGTTTAGAAGATGTGGATCCCAATCAATGGCTGGGACTCTTCTACCCATTCATCGCTGTGCAGATCTTGCGCGTGGAGGGGTACTTGATCGAGGATATTGCTTTGGCGCTCGGAGAGGTCACCGCAGTGATGATCCCCGAATTCTTGCCAGCCCTAAGGTTTCTTGACCTAGGGAGCGACCCGAAGCCATACGTCGACACCGGAAAATTTATCCCACTTCGCCAGCTCTTTGATATCCCCGTAATGGCCGTAACGTTCGCCGACAATTCATGGGAGGCTGATGGAGGACTCAACTCGGAATCTGGTCTTGGGGAGTTCGACGATGGACCGGGGTTCGACGTTGACGAATAAGAGAAACCGTACCAGTTGGATACCCAATTTCAATAGTCCTAATACCCCATAGAAACGCCTAGGAAGTACATACATAACACGGTCTATTTACTTTAGGTTAAATACCGTACCTAGTTTATCGTACGAGTATCATGACAATAACATACATATCTGAACTCGAAATTCTGCAGGAGAGCACGGACGGCCACCAACGGCAGCACAGCGCAATTGACTCGATTCATCTGAACGCCCAGAAATTATCACCGACTCGAAGACGTTGTACGATGCCCTGAAAAGTAAAGAGAGTGTATGTCCTTCTCCGGAAGCAGAGCGAAATTACAACATAGGGATGTATTGGTTACTACACGAGAATTTATACCTACCAGAGGAAGATCTTGAGATCTTGAGAGGATAAAAAGATGGGAAGGTGTCGACTCATGGCGCGTGATGGCAGCGCAGGCACCATGCAAAACGGCGTCGCCGCGTCACCACGCCCGGGTCACCAATCGCTTTCGGACGCACAGCTTCCACGCACCCTCCGACTCGTAAGCTGCTGCTTCTCATTACTATCACCCTGGGAAACTGGCGGCCCCCGTTTCAAGCACGAATCCTCCAGTCTCGGGTTGGGGATACCGTTACTTGCGGCCGCACTCAAACCAACATCCACACCTTGCAGCCAGGTTTTATTCGTCCCAGCGCCCCCTTAAATCATCTATGGTGCCTCGCGGGACTGCTAATGATGCCGATTCTCCTCGCCACCCTGCGCCCATTAACCAGACAAGACGGGCCATGCTGGGACGGGGTTCAAAAATGATAACCAGGCAGTAGTCCTCCGAATGGGCACGATTAAGTGCGTGAACGTTGCCTCTTGTCGCGGCTGGGATGTCATAATTTCCCGAACGCGTCTCTCGACGGAGAGATTTTCTATTTGGATGATCATTCTACGATCGTGCCCACCCACCCATTTCCCTCGTCCCCAGCAACTTTTCGCGGTCGGTCAAGACGAAAGGTGCGTCTTGGTCATCCACATTCGGTTTTTTCTCGACGGTGTCAATCCGCCCATCACGCCACAGTAAAATCCGTTCGACCTGCGTTGTACATCCAATTTATCACATCGGATGACGTGCACCCATCGTTAATCACTCCACGTTGTTGGCTACTAAGTGGGTGGCACCGCTTCCCGAATTCTCACACCACTCATACGCGATAATTCCGTCTTCGGGCCTCTCACGTGTACAGTTCTGGTCGCCGCGCGAATTACTCAGCTTTGTGCCTCAGACAACCTCCAGGTGGACTTTGCAGGGAGCATTTGCGACCTACCTCGGCGGACCGGACCGGACCGGCACACATCAGCGTCCAAGGTCGATATCGATAACAATCAGAGTGGAGAAGGAGATACTCCTCCCACCAAGGACTCCTACTACACGTTATATCTACTCGCTTAAACAGGATTGGCCGGGGGCGACTGATGAACTCGACAAGCTGGGTAAACTCGAAAGTCAACCTGAGAATTCATTCTGCTTATCTTGTTCCTGGTCGAGCTGAGGGCTATTTATTGATCCGGAATACAAAGTCCTCGAAATATATTTGCGAACAACTCGGAACTCGAAAGGACGTGAGAGCGAGAAGGACTGTCCGCGTTCCGGGAGGCCGATCAAGGTGGTAAAACGCAGATCGGAAGTTTGCGTGCTCAAGTACGTACGTAGACTGACGAATGTCTCGCAGACCATCAGCCAGCACGTCGTACTGAGGCCACAAGTAGACTTCTCGGTCGACTTTGCAAGGAGCGCATGCGACCTATCCGCATAGTTCGGCAAAGTTGGCACGCATGGCGTCAGCGTCTTCTTCGTGAGTAGCAATGGTAGCATTGGAGTTAGTTTCTCTCTGTTTGCAAGCTATACACAAATTCGGGAACAAGTCGCCTCATTAAACTGCCTCTTATCCCTGTGCCCCTAGGTAACCAACATTCGCCGTACTGCGAGTAACAACTCCGGTGATAGTACAGCGAAAAATATCACATTCGGTGGCATTAGCAGGCCTGAAACGAAGCGAGCCACAACAGCCGCCCACCAACCAGAGAGCCGAGGACAGGCGTCAGCAGGCTGGAAACACAATGAGTCACAGCAGCCACCCACCAATTAGAGTGCCAAGAACAAGCATCGTCAGAAGGCTTCAAAGACAGCAACCCTCGACAGCCAACACCACGACGACAGGGAGGAAGTCATTCTGTTAAATATAGTCACAACTGTCCATACTCGACACGTCACACCATAATGGTCAGGACAGATGTCCTTGTAAAATTTGGGATCAAGCTGTGGTCATTGGCCGTCCATTGGGAATCAAAATATGGCTGTCAGCTCTCGTAATTTGAATGTGGAAAAGTAACCCTGGTGTTGGAGAACATAAATTCGTCGATGCTGTGCTCGCCTCGCTAGTTCCTTATGGACAGGCAACCAGATAGAAGTATCACTGATACCAACATCCTGGTTGGCGGTAGGACCAAACCAGTCACAGATAATAAAAAGTTGTACCACGTACCTCAGGCTTCACATTTCTTCAGGGATTTCCACAGTAAATATGGGGGCTGTCCGCTGTCTCACACTCACATACTCTTTCCTTGTAAGATGGATATCTTTCCCGCATTTAACGGAAGGGCAAATGCGGGAAAGACATCCGTCTTACAAAGAGTATTCGTCGGGGGGGATTCTTGTGTATCCATAACTGGTGGCGGAACGGAGGCAAGAGTCGTTGATCGGTTTGGTCATTTGATAAGCTCGATCGATGGTTCACACGGTCCACCTTCCTTATTTATCGTGTAGACTGAGATAACCGAGAGTGCGTCCACCACCTACTGTGTGATACCATGCCTCGTGCCCGCCTTGATCTCAGTATATCATAGGTGTATCCTGCACCCATTGTCTATATCCTGGCACATGGTACCGACCCATACCTATCTACCATCACAAGTAGGAGACGACAAATGCACATACGAGACCTAGTCTACATATGTACTGACTTACCTATGGATTTGTTGACTTGAATCCTAGTGTCAACTTAAATGTTCGGTCCTGAACTTGCTGCATCTGGTGTAAAGGTCGTGCAAAGGACGAGCCGGTTAGGTCTTGCCGGAGGTGACGGGTCCGAGGTGGCCGGTACGGTCGAATGATGGAAGTCGATGAGCGAGATGGTGAACAAAGCAAAGAGGACTTCGCTCTGGAGAGAGGTACTCAAGGATAACAGAGTCAAAGTACAGTAAAGAGAAAACAAAGTCGTCAGTATGGTTGTGGAGCTGAGACAGGGGGCAAAGAGACGCGAAGCAGCGTGAGAATGGTGGAGAAAAGGGGTACGCGTGCCCCTCCAAGACTTGAACAAAATGGAGTCGGAAATGAAGAGGTAAAAGGGGAAATAAGAACGCAAGCTCAAAGTCTGATATCTTCGAGTGCTCCTGAGTGGACAAGGCGCGGATCCTGAGTCATGATGGTGCTCCGGTTCGGGTTGGCTGGGTTGAGCATGCCGAATAATGTAACAGCAAGAGTAGGGGTGGAGGGTCAGCATCAGCCCTGGCCTTGTCTAATCGTTACCTCTGGTCAAATGAAGGGGCCTAGCTCAACTTGCTGGCGTGCGACTTGCTGATCGCTTGGCGACATCCCCGGAAAGCCGAAGTACATCATCGGCGTAAATGTCCACACGTACCCGTGTGGCACTGTGGGGAGCGGGCAGAGGCAGTCGTGTATGCAAATCGGCTGTGAGCGGATAGTCGATGTCTTATAACAGGTGATAGCACCCTCAGCGGTGCGAAATTATGGGATAAGACTGATTATAGCATGGTTGGGGTAATAGCAATCAGCGTGGAGTTCAAAGGCGAAAGATGAGACGGTTAGTAGAGATTCGGTGGGACGAGGTTACCTTGCTCGCGGTTCGGCTTCGTGTGGTATTATATCTGGAATATTCCCCCTTTTTTCGAGTCCTGCGGACCTTCATGAATGTGCCTTTCTTGGGCACTGTTCAGGTGCCATGAGGAAGGCCAGCAAGCGTTGGTCATCGACTGTGGAAGCTGGGTAGATAACAGACAGTTTTTAGCGGTGTTCAATGGGTGCGTAGACTGGATATTTGACGAGGCCATCCAGCGGCGCCGAAAAGAGAAACATGCACGTGCCGGCGGCCTCCAGCGCTGGCCAAACATCCCCAAGGTCATAAGAACCTCAACTTCTCCATCCCGTAGTCCAAGTTAATTTTATCAATGAGCTCACGCAGGTGTGTCTATTTTCGATGTCATCCTTCGGTCTACCCTATGGATAGACCCGACTGGGTGGGCATGCATCGCTAATCTCCAACAGACCCACAGCGACAATCAACACGCTCCCAGACAATGTCTTTGTCGAAATATTTACCCTTTGTCGAATGGAAGAAGTTGACCATGGTATTCGGGCTGTGAGCCATCGCCCATGGAAATGGCAGAGACTAGCGCATGTGTGCCGAACATGGAAACATATCATGTTTGCATCGTCACGTTATCTCCGCCTAGAACTTCTCTGCACCTACAACACACCTGTCAAGAAAAATAAAAGTTATCTTCCGGCCCTTCCTATTGTCATCTCTTTTCTTGGTTGTTATTTCCGGCGTCGTGATCGAGACAATCTCGTTGCAGCACTGCTGGAGCACCGCGACCGTATTCGAGTCATCGAGGTTGATGATGTACCGAAATTACTGTTGAGATATCTGGCCATGGCGATGCAGAAGCCATTTCCTGCGTTGACTCACCTTCGGTTTGAATCGGATCTAGATGAGGACATGCCGCCCCTTCCCGAAACGTTCCTAGGTGGATCCGCTCCATGCTGATCCCATTTCCAGCAGCACCAACTCTTCTTTAATCGACTCGATCTGCATCTTTCCAATATACCTTCAATCGGTTACATTTCACTGGAGGCGATGATCACAAGTCTGGGTGCGTTGCCCAGGCTCAAGTATCCTACCTTTGGATTCGAAGAATATGGGATATCCTATCCTGGTCGAGTGCGGCCTACCATCCATTACACGGACAGTCCTTCCCGCTCTCACCATATTTTACTTCGACGGTCTTTTCGAGTATTTCGAGGATCTAGTGGCGCAGATCGACACTCCTCAGCTTGTCTGCTTAGGAGCAAAGTACCTAGACCTGGGATTCACCGATTTTCAAATCCCCCAACTCTGCGATTTCATCGATCGTTCAGAAAAGCTTCAGTTTAGGCGCGCGGAGCTTCTCGTCCAGCCTAACACCGTCGTCATCGAACTTACGCTGCCGAATCCATTTTGTCTTGTCGTCCAGCAAGATGCTATAGATCAGGTTTTCAACCAATTTTCCGCCATACTCTCCAATGTGGACCATCTCTTCATCCGTTCGGAACCAGCAGAAGGAGAGGAGGCGCTAGATTACGGTCTCTCATGGTTCGAACTCTTCCAGCCATTCACCGCTGTTAAGGTGGTGAGTGTAGACAAGGGGCTTTCATGGGACATTCCTCTTGCATTCGAAGAAATCACCGAGGACAGGGCTGCCGAACTGTTGCCGGCTCTCGAGTTGTTTTGCTTAGAGAACCAGCCGGATGGATACATGGACAATTTCGTCACTGCTCGCCAGAATGTGGGTCGCCCTGTAACCGTTATCGAGGAAGAGTTCGAGGAAACCCTCAGCACGTTTGATGTCAGCGAATATATGCATGAATATACCGTACCCATTTTCTAGTGCCCAGTATTGTCGACACCTAACTATCGTAGCAAGCACAATACGCATATACAAAACTTATTTTCCCTACATGTGCCAATTTAGCTCGCCCTCAGGCTCTCTCTGGTGAATCTCATGGCCTCACTGATACGCCAAAGAGTTGTTCTCAAGCACCACTCCACAAGGACTACAAAGTTCTAAAGAAACGAGGTAAAGTACACTGACGGGCCAGAGTTTCTCCATTTCCAAGTCTTGGCCCGCTCCAACTTCCGGGTTAAGAAGGCCGGAACTCTTCTGCCAACTCACAGCTGCGTAGCCTGAGACTCAGACGTTGCGCGTAGATATGTACTCTGTGCCTGAGGAGATTTCTCTGTTGGTGCCCGGAGAGGTCACCGAACAGATGGTTGCTCAGGCTTACGTATTTCTAGCCCGTCTTGCACTCCGCACTCGACTAACCTATTTTGGTTTCCAGATCTCTGGTCGTGCCCGTAACTGCCGCAGTATTCGGCGTTTCAAAGCTTTAATTCTCGCTTTTGGGATTCTACTCCATAGTACGGTAGAAATTTTCAATCCAATTGCATGATTGCGAGCTACGCACTAATTAGACGACGTACACCTGGACGTACAGGTTTTTCTCTTTGAACCCTGAGATCCTCCCACTATCCCTAACTTTGGCGTCGCACTACTAGCGCACCGAGACCGGCTTTGTATTTTGTACTGCTCCGGAATATAAACTCATTCGAAAAAAAAAAAAAAAAAACTCTGAGATCCTACACAGGACTGATAGACGAGCACGTTCAGTTGGTGTGGCCGTACCACTCGCGTTCATAGCACTAGTAGTACGTACAGGAAACCTCAGGCTGCGTTCTTCTCTACTCATCCGAGCGTTCATTCGGCCATCCTTATTACTACCCCATCGTGCTCTTCTAACCTACCGCTTTTCAACCTGCAGTGGGAATACGGTCCCTCTCAAAAACGTACGGATACGCGAGCGCCTTGAGCACATGGACGCTCTACAGGTCGGCGCGTGCGACTTCCTCGTCATCGGAAAGTACCCCACTCCGCATTCGGGCGGACACGCGCGGTTTAGTGTCCCGAGTGCACCGAGGGGCCTCTTGTGCAGGACGAACGCGTGCCGCCCCCCCTGCTGTGGCAGTACCACAGCTGTGGCTGCCTCCGCACTGCTGGCGGGGAGAGCTTGCCCGTGTCGTCCGGATGCGAGAATAGCTCGGCGGTGTGCTGTGCGTCTCCGCTTTGCGAGTCTCGCGCACAGGACGTCGTACGGGTCGATGCGGTAGCTCACTCCTACGCAGGCGGAGAGCGTCTCCGTCAGCCGCGCTCCGCCTCGGTGCCGCGATCGCGCACGCTATGCCCATGGCGCCGGAGGGCGGTGGGCATGTGCGTGTGCGTGAGGAATTCCTCGGCATCTTCTTAGCGCATCGTCGCGAACTCGGCGTAGCAGCGTTGGACGAGCGCCTTAAAATGTTGGAGGCCGCACGCCCTCCTGGAAGACCTGTGGCAACTTCGCCTGGGTGCCAGTCAGTCAGGGACTTTTCCGTTTTTTTTTCTGCGTCTGAACGATGCCGGAGCTGGGCAGGTATAGGACAGGCTCAGTGTCAATGCGATCGTGGTGTATCCCTCTTCGACCCGAAGATGTCACCGGGTACAGTGCCACCGAAGTGATTTCGGCCCTCGAGCTGCTTTGTTTAGAGAATAAGGTCTACGAGCTAGTCGAATCCACGGAGAAGTTAGTCGCTGCTCACTAGAACGCTTGTAGCCGTTATCGAGGTAGAAGAGGATTTCGAGGAAAGATTCAAGATACTCGATATCAGAAAATAGGTGTCTCTCGTACAATACACGTATACGATACAACTTAGTGATAGATAATATGCTTGTAATGTTGAATCGTTGTGTCATCGTTCGGTTCTGAACTTCTGAACTTTACTGGAGGGCAACTGCATCAAGCCTGACCGAGTCAAGTCAGCTAGACGGCTTGTATTGTGAACACAAAAAACTTCAGGACCGCAAACACACATGTGGCTTGCGTCCTCCTGCGTCCTCCCTAAAGTGGCCTCTGATGTAATCACATTTGCCTCGCTTGAACCTGAACGACGTACGTGCACTCAGCCATCGCGTCGCTCTGCCACTCGCTTGCTAGGCCAATAACATACCCTGCCGTATCCAACTCATAGCAGCCATAAGAGCCCTTACTTTGTCATCCCATAGTCCAAGTTAACTCTATCAATGAGCTCACTTGCACACAGGTGTGTCTATTGCTGAAGTCCTTCCTTTACCATATCGATAGACTGATCGACTGGGCCAATCTTCAAACAGACCCGCAACAACGATCAACTCACTCCCGGACAATGTTTTTGTGCAAATATTTAGCCTTTGTCGAATGGATGAAATGGGCCTTGCTACTCGGAGCCATTACCCATGGAAATGGCGGAGACTGACACATGTGTGCCGAACATGGAGATACATCATGTTTGCATCATCACGCTATCTCCATCTGGAAACTTACTGCACCCATGGGACTCCTGTAAAGAAAAAACTAGGCCATCTTCCGATCTTTCCTATTGTCATTTCCTACTACGACTCACATCGCCTGGCCGGTGAGCAAGAAGACGACCTTTTTGCGGCACTGGAGAACCGCGATCGTGTGCGAGTCATTGATCTTAGTAGAGTGTCGCACACACTATTTGAAAGGCTGGCCACGGTGATGCAGGAGCCATTTCCAGCGTTGACCTTTCTTCGATTAGAACTTATTTACGGGAACACGTCGCAATCGCCGGTCATTCCCGATACATTCCTTGGTGGATTTGCCCAGCGTTTACAGACAATCTGCATATCTGGCTTTCCCTTTCCCGGGGCACCCACTCTTCTTTCGTCGGCACACGACCTTGTCCAATTGAGTCTTTCCGATATACCCCCAGCCGGTTATATCCCCCCCGAGGCGATGGTCGCAAGTCTGGGTGCGTTGCCCAGGCTCGAGTCCCTGACCTTCCGATTCGAATTGGGAACGTCCCACCCTGATCGAATTTTCCCACTTCCCATCACGCGAACTGTCCTTCCCGCTCTTACCATAATTTGCTTCGGGGGTCTTTTCAAGTATTTTGAGGATTTCGTGGTGCAGATCGACGCTCCCCGACTCAACCGCTTGCGAATAGGATACCTGGAGCAGGAAGTAACCAATTTTCAAATCCCCCAACTCTGCAAGTTCTTAATTCGTTCAGACGAATTCAAGTTATCTCGGTTCATCAACGCAGAAATATTCTTCATGCCCTTCAATGTCATCGTCATCGAATTCGATCGTTGTTCTCACTCGTCATTGTGTCTTTCCGTCCAACGAGAAGCGATAGGCGAGGTGGTCAGCCAAATTTTCCCTATGCTCTCCAACTTGGTCCATCTCTACATCACTTCGTGTTTTGAAGATGCGGGTGACCGGATTCCGTGGCTGGTGCTCTTCTACCATTTCACCTCCGTGAAGGCACTGAATGTACACGATGTCGTTTCATGGAATATCCACCTTGCACTCAACGGCCTCACTGAGGACAGAGCTGCCGAAGTGTTACCGGCCCTTGAGCTGCTTTGCCAAACTGGCAGGAACAAGCCGACGGCGTCCATAGAGGGGTTTGCAGGGAAGTTTGTCACTGCTCGCCAGAGCGTGGGTCGCCCTGTAGCCGTTGTCGACGTGAAAGAGTTCGAGGAAAGACTAAAAACACTCAATTGAGTGCATGTATATACCGTGCACATTGTCTAGTACTTGGTACTGTCAACGTCTAACTATCATAGCAAGTAGGGGATGATAACGGCTTGTATACCGAAACCTATGTTTCCTAGTCTACGCATGTACTACCAGTTTTGGCATCTTGAATCGTCGCCGGGGGGTCACTACATCAAGCAAGCCTGGCCAAGTGGTACTGGGATATGTTACGAAGAGCGACAAGGTGGTCGGTAGATGAGAGTTAATGATATTAGTGAGCACAAAGGACCGCCTTCGCGAACACTGGCCACGTACCAGTGTGTCTATCCCGCCTTGCAGGCTTGCACTCAGTTGACCTATTTTTGTTTGTCGGATCGTGTGACTCGTATCTGCAACCACTGCACTATTCAGCATTTAAAAGCTGTAATTCTTATAAAGAAACACCGAGAAGAGTCCAGGAATGTACAACGTCGGGCTCAGCCCGAAGGCTGGCCTTACAACGTAGATGCTTACTAGCCCACCACCGCACTATTCAGCGCCTCAATTCTTGCTTGTGGGATTCAGCGTAATATTCAACCATATAGTGGTGTAGAAACTTTAAATTCATTTTGCACGACTGCGAGCTACGCACTAGTCAGAGTTCAGAAACCCCACAGAGGACTTGGATTGACAATCACGTTCAGTTGCGGCCGGGTGGCCGTTCCACTCGCGTTCATAGCACTAGTACAATACAGGGGATCCCGCGTCCAAGGAATCCCCCAGCAACTCGTTCCAGCCATTCTTCTTACAACCCCCCTCGGCTCCCGCTTCTCAACCCACAACGGGATCCCTCTCAAAGACGTACAGATACGCGAGCGCCTTGAGCGCACGGACGCTCTCCGGGTCGGCCCGAACGACCTTCTCGTCATTAAAGAGCACCCATCCCGCATCCGTGCGGATGTGCGCGACGTAGTGGCCCGAATGCACCGAGGTCCCCTTGTGCGAGACGAACGCGCGCAGGCGGTAACGCGCCGGCAGCTGCTGCGGCGCCACCGTGGCGCTTGTGGCTGCCTCCGCGCTCGGTTGTTCGTCCTCGCCCGTGTCGTCTGGATGCGAGAACAGCCATTCGACGGCGCGCTCTGCGTCTCCGTTCTGCGGTTCTCGGTGAGCGAGTGGTGGTGATCTGACCCAAGGGGGCCACGCACCGTCTCGCGCAGCGCCTTGCGCGCTTGTGCGCGCGAAAAGCCCATGTCGGCCAACATGTTCACTTGCTCCGCACTCGGCTCTGCACCGCCTCCGCCAGCGCCCCCACTCGGCACAATAATTGGGTCGTCGATATCTACCGGCAACGTTATCAAGTGTCGTTTCGCTGGGGGGATACGGTACCTGGGTCCTCCATGTGCGCAAAGAGCCACTCCATGGCGGCCTCGGGATCGCTGTTGCCCGTCGCGAGTAACGCCTTCTGGCATCGGACTTGCGGGAAGCCCATCGCATCGAGTTGAGAGAGCGCCGCCTGGTTGAACTCGGGTAGCCCGCCGGGAGCGTTGTCTTGGAGCTCGGTCTCACCGGGCTGAAGACCCCTGCCGAGATGCTGCTGGTCAAAGGTGAGCACGTCTCCATCTGGGAGGACGATTGGAATGTCTACGCAAGTCGGTTTAGTAGTGGGAGAGGTGCTAGGGAGGGCGACGCACCGAGTTTCGTAGGCACCCAGTTCACCAACTGGAATTTTCTTGCGTGGACGACGAGCGTGTCAGGGAACGTCGCGAAGCGCGCCTGTCTATTACACGCGTATTTTCAGCCCGAAAAACGAAACGAGGCCTCTTCTGCGCTTACCTCGTCGCCGTGACGTCACGTCTGCATTGCGGACACTTATACTCGAGGCCTTCTGCGCTGAAGACCTCGTCAATGCACCGCAGAAGCTGGACCTCCTCATACGTCGCCCGGCCCTCTGCATCCTTGCCCGTCTCGCGCGCAGGTACAGGCACGCTCAGCACATCGTGCGGGTCGACGCGATAGCTCACTCCGGCGCACACGGTGCACTGCAGGCGCTGCTCGAGCCCAAACGCAAGTGTCTCCGTTGGCTCGTGTTCCGTCTCGGTGCCGCGGGCGCGCGCGCCATGCGCATGGCGCCGGAGGGCTGTGAGCAGGTGCGTGAGGAATTCTTCTGCGTCTTGCTGGCGCATCGTCGCGAACTCGGCGTGGCCGCGTCCGACGAGCGCCTTGAATGTCGCGGGCCGCACGCCCTCCTGGAAAACTGGTGGCGGCGTTGCGTCGGCACCGGCGGACGGCGGGACCTGCTGCACATCTGTGGGTCGTGGGTGCGAGTACCGGCCCGAGAGCAACCCATCGGCGAGCTTGTACATCTGGCAGTCGAGGCAGGTGGCAGGAAGGGGCACATCACAGGAGGACCAGTGCTCCATTGCCGCAGGGGAGGCGTAGCGCTTCTGGAAAGCGGGGAAGGAGAAGAGGACTTGGACGACTGAGGCCATGTAGCAGCTGGGAGACCGTGAGGGATTGGGAGAGGAGTGAGTGGGGACGAACGCACCTGTTGCCAAGGTTCTGTATCCCGGTCAAGCCTGGACCGAAAACGGGCTCGAGCGCTTTCCCCGACTCGTCCGTGAGGGAAAAGTCAAAGCTGAGATTATGCTCGATTTGCTTCTCATCATGTCAACGACGCGTCTCGAGTTGGTAGGAGGACACACACCAGCTCGGTCATGGACTTTTCGGTTTTTTTCTGCGCCTGCACGTTGATGCCAAAGTTGGACAGGTGTAGGACAAGCTCGGTGTCGATGCGCTCTTCGTTGCACGCGTAGCAATATATGTCTGACCGCCCCTGTCAGCCCATCCGGACCAGATACTGGGGGGGAGTCCTCACCAGCGTTGCCTTCTGGAGTGATAGTTCCCAATTTGACGCACACGGGATGCGTACTCTCTTCAAAGTGCGCAAGTGCGTGGCCGTTCCCACCTACGCCGGCGTATAGCTTGCGGCCGCAGCCAAGCGCACCGCAGGTAAGGCAGAGCCATAAGTTCTCCTTGAGGTCGCATTTCGAGCAGTGTGCAAGTCCTGTTCCCCAAAATAGATAAATATATGCGTGTGATGGGGATGGCCGGGCACGCACCAGAAGGGGGGATGTGGCCCGTGGCTAGCTGGGAGAGAGTGAGGGTGTGCTCGCAAGGGATGAGCTCCTCCTCCCACGCCTGGACGACTGCTTGGCGAGCGGATGAGAGGGATTTCATGACGCCTTCGATAAGCGCTTTGACGCGCGGATTAACGACCATGAGTCCGGTCGTGTCATCAGGGGAGAGGTACATAGGCTCCTTTCCGGTTGAGTACCAGCGCAAAGCGACGAGGTGCTCGTACTTGTCCTCCTCACGCTCCTCCACAATCGCAAGTTTCGTCATCTTCGCAGGGGGCTCGGTGTCGTCATCCTGTGGCACTAGTCAGGACATTGTTAGGGTCGGCAGGTAGCACTACGCACACGTTTGGGTTTGGGGCGCGGGCGCCTCCTGATGTTGAGCACTAATGGATGGCCTGTCTTTTTGGAGTGGACTTGTGCGTGACGTCGCTCTGAAGAGACACATCCACCGTTGAAGCAGGTGAGACAGAGGTCGATGCCCAGTGAGCCGTCCTGTGGGTATGTGAGTCAAGTGGGAGATGCTAATGAGAGACAGCAAACTTGATTATCAAAGCACTGAGTGCATTCTTCACGATGTACGGACTGTGACGGGGTTGGCAGCTTCAGTTTAACGATCTCGTCGATAATATATGAAACGTTGGTGGCCATCGGGTGAAAGTGAAAGAAAGTGAAAGGTGTGTGATTAGATCAATCAATCGGATCTCATCTGATCATCATCCTCGGCATCGGCCGTAACCACTTGTCTGCCCACCAACCAACCGAATACCCACCCATTCAAAATGGCTCTCAACGGCCAGATCCCAAACGGAGGCCCCATAGAGATACCATCCTCGCAAACAGTCGTCGGAATAAACTTTGGAAACTCTTTTGCGTCCATCGCAGTCATCACAAAAGTCTGCCGCTCTCTGCCCTTCCATTCATACCTTTTTATAAACAAAAGTCTCTAGGAGGGACTCGCTGACTGTATTGCGAACGAAGATGGCGAACGCCAGATAGCCTGTGCCGTCTCTTTCCGCGGCGAAGAAACTGCACGTTCTCAAATCCCCTCTATTTTTCAGCTATACTAATTTGTCTTTTTGAAACAGTATGTTGGCAACGAGGCAAAACCACATCTTGTAAAAAATAGTGCAAATACTATTATCGGATTCCGGAATTTGCTGGGAAAAAAGTGCGTCTTATTTCCTATATATCCACCTCATCGTCTGACATCCCACGCCAGATTTTCTGAGCTCTCAAAAGACCGCCCAACATCCTCTGCACCGGTCATCCAGCACCCAGATCTTCCAGACACACCCGCATACAAGGTGCAGGTCTTGCAACCTGCCCCATCCCCGCTTTCCCCAGCCGCATCGGCGCTCGCCACCAGAACCAACACGCCTGCCGCTTCCCAAGTTGCCACGCCTCGCTCTGAGCCCATCCCTGCTGAGCGCGTGCTCACCCCTGCGGATGTGACGACTCTCTTCCTACGCTCGCTCCTGCAGTCCGCCGAGGATTTCCTCGGCAAAAGGGTTGACGGGGCCGTGCTCACTGCACCAGGCTGGTTCGCGCCGGAGCAGCTCGATGCCTTGCAAGAGGCCGCAGAGGCCGCAGGAATCCGCGTGCTGCAGCTACTCGAAGACTCCGGTGCCGCGGCGTTTTGCGCGGCTGCTAATGCGAGCGACGGTGCGCCAGAGACGTCCGGGGCACGTCCAGACCGCACGCAGCTCGTGGTCGATCTCGGCGCGTCATCGCTCGTGCTGTCCCTGTTGGCTGTGCGCCAGGGTCTGTTCCATCACCTAGCACCGCCGGCATACCACGACGATCTTGGCGGGGACACGATCGACGACCGGCTGCTCAAGTTTTTCGCCAAGGACTTCACGAAAAAGACGAGCGTGCCGCTCAAGGTCGCCCCTGCGAGCGAGGCACTGGACATGCGCGCTGAGGCGCGTCTCCGGCTCGCGCTGCTGCACACCAAGCGCACGATCGCAGCATCCGTCGGCGGCGTTGGCGGCAGCGCGGCAACTTGCGCAGTCGAGTCGCTCAAGGACGGGTTAGACTACACAGGGAGCATCAACCGGCTCCGATTCGACATGGAGGCGGCACCAGTCTACGGTGGCGTGGTCGCGCGTGCGGGCGAGCTGCTACAGCGCGCCGGGCTCGACTGGATCCACGTCGACGAAGTGGTGTACGCGGGAGGCAGCGCGTGCCTCCCCGGGCTCGACGCCGCGCTCGCGGTGCAGCTCCGCGAGGACGCACTCACCCCATTCGTCACAGGCACCGTTGCGGGCGGTGGGATCGGCGACCCCACAACGGTCCTGGCTCGTGGCGCGGCGCTGCAGGCCCGTCTGCTCGCGGAGATCAGCGGCGCAGACGATCGCGTGCGCAATGCGTTTCAGCGCGGGAGCGAGCTCGTCGGCGTGCAGGCGACCGCGCGCACCATCGGGGTGTTGTTTCCCGAAGCGGGCGCGGAGGGTCTTGGTGGGCAGTGGATCGGGGGCATCCAGGCGGAGACGACCGTGCCCGCGCGCCGCACGTATGCGCTTGATGTCGACCTGGGCGAGGGCACCGAAGCGGGCTCGAGGCGCGTCGGATTGGAGGTATGGGAGGTGAAAGAGGGCATCAAGATCGACAAGGTGAAGCCGCCAAAGGACGAGGACGAAGAGGAAGAAGAGGAAGAGGAAGAGATCGAGGTGAAGGAAAAGACGATCGAGAAGGAAGTGTTTCTAGGTGGATTGGAGCTGGTGGCGAGGCAGGCACGGAAGGTGGGCAAGCGATGGAGAACCTCGATCGAGGTGCAATTCCTGCTTGATGGTAAGCTGGAGGTGTCCGCGTGCGAAGCAGGTCAACAGGAGAGGAGCGCCCTTGTTGTTGCCGTCGGCCCCTAAATAGATAAATAATTATGTAATACGATTGATGGTGGCAAAGAGAAGAGACGCGGTGAACGGAAAAACACGGTCTTTTGCGAGTCTCCGGCATGGCCGATCCAAACTATT
The DNA here is from genome assembly GCA_021527035.1 of Lactarius vividus. Taxonomy (NCBI): domain Eukaryota; kingdom Fungi; phylum Basidiomycota; class Agaricomycetes; order Russulales; family Russulaceae; genus Lactarius; species Lactarius vividus. The sequence continues at coordinate 8,909 of JAKELG010000376.1, read as the reverse complement.
CGACGTCTGCGCTAGATCAGCCACTCTCCGACCAGGTGAGCCTCTTTATGTGCGCATATATGCATCCTCACGACCGTCCCAGTCTTCGATACTCGATATACACGACGAATTTCCCCGTGAACCTAATCAACAGGCCCTCACATTTCCTTTTTCTTTGCACGCATACCCCTTTGACACGAGACCAACAGGCCAATCCCACGATCACGCACCCAAACGCGTCGGCGTCGTCGTCCAACAGTCTATTCCCTCCTGATGCCCACGAATCCGCCCTATCGCCCCAAGAACGCGGGCTCTTGGAAGACATCACCCTCGATCACGACGACCTCGCCGCGTGGCTCTGGATGCCCAACGACGCGTCTATGCCCAACCCAAACGCGACTTTTGACTTGCTGCGGGCAGGTTTTTTTTTTACACAACGCGATTTGGGTCGATAACGCCTTTTCTCTCTCACACAGCCAAGGTCCCCTGTCCCCGCAGTCGCGTCAGCCTCCCCGTCGGTCTCGCCCTCGCCTTTCGCCCCGCCGTCCAGATCATCGCCGCCGGAACCGGAAAACGACATGACGGTGATCTCCGTCACTGGTCCCGGCGACGACCCCGTGCCGGTGTCTCGTGAGAACGACGGCCAAACAGACCCAGCACGAAAAAACACGGACAACGTCGTCGAGATGCGCGCCGTTACTCCTCCCGACCGAGAGCTAGAGGTGTGTCCATTCCCTTCTGCCCTTTCTATACGCATACACATGCCGTGCGACAGAGTCAGCCCCCTCCTGCTCTTGCAGGTGCTGCCAGGCGCTCCACGTCCTCGCAGTCCCGTGTACCCTCACGCCGCATGTCAAAGACGCCCCTCTTCCTACCCTCCCCCTCCGAAAGCACTTCGTCTGAGCCTCCCACCCCCCAACGCGACAGAGACAGGGACCACGACCCGCTGGACATCATATCCATCGACTCCTCTTCCTCCTCTTCTCGACCACCACCACCTCGGCGCAGCCCACGCAAGGCCAAGAAACAGAGGGGACAGGGGCAGCTGATGGCGTACGTCCTCGTACCGCGCCTCCCGCCCGGCGCGCGCAGGTCAGACTATGCGCCAGTGAGGCAACGGCCCCGCACACGCCAGCGCCAGACGGCGGCCAAGGGAAAAGCGCGTGCGGGGGACAATTCGGGCTCGAATGAACTCGTACACATGCTGCAAGTCGCATTCGAGAACAACTGGCCCGGAGCTGGTAGCGCGAGACCTAGTGGGAAGAAGACGAAGAAGGCGGCAGAAGAGACGGTGGTAGTTGTGGACGATGAGGACGAGGAGGAAGAAAGTGACAAGTCCAAGATCCCCACGCCCCTTGACCAGGCGTTGGCTGCGGCATTCACACACAACTCGATGAATCCAAACGTGGTGGCGTCGGCGTCAGCACCGGCAGCGACTACTACGCGCCGGTCGGCAAAGGAGACACGCGCTAAGGCTTCAAGGGTGGAGGTTGTCATCCCGTTGCCGCCGAAACGCGCTCGCACGCACGCGAATGCGCAATTTGTATCTCCTCGTCGAAAGGAGAAACGCCATCCACGCACGCCTACCAGTCCACGCAGAAAACGACGGCGCGTGGAAGACGAACAGGCCCAAGACGACTCCGACAACTCGGAAATTGAGATCATCGTCGATCCACCCCGCAAACTACAGCGCGAACCTAAGGCAAAGCCGCAATCACACCCGCCTGCCCAACCACAGCCTAGACATAAGCCCCGCCGTTCTGCCCAGCAGCATCGCACGTCAACTCCGCCCGCCATACACACGTCTATATCTATTCACACATCCACGCCTGAGTCGACCCCGCCGCCGCAGGAGCAGTCTTCACCAATTACGCCCCCAGACGTGAACTCCCTCGCAGGCCTCCCACTGACGATCCTGCCTGAACCCGCCCGCACGGAGATTGCGATCCCCCCACGTGCTCTCAGTTACCTGCACTCGTCGCCCGATCCTCCAGATCCCGTATGCAAATTGCAAGAGACGGATCAGTATGCGATCCGGCAGGGTTTTTGCTATGAGGGGGCCGCGGTCGGCGCGCACGGTCTCCTCGCAACTTCTCCCGCTGCCGAACCTTCCCCGGTCTCGGACAACGGAGCTTGTGCCATCACTACCAACTCTACTCTCACACCTGTAACCGTAACCGATCCCGATGATCTTCAGGAAGCGAGTCTGGATCTCGACCTCGACCTCGACATACCTATGGACCTCGAGGCCGGGCTCGCGGATGCAGACGCAGATGCGCATGGGGTCGGAGACGACGTCGTGCCCCCGCATCCCCCGCCGCCACTGCTGCGCACCGCGGGTACCCATGAACACCCAGACGGGCCCATGCTCGGGTTTGTGATACCCGAGCATGACGGTATCGACCATAGCCCTAGCGCTAACATAGACGTAGGCCGCGCTCTCACGAGCCCAAGTCAAGGCCTGAGCTTTAATCTTACTTCCCCGATTCGCGCTGGCGAAGGATCGATCGACTGGCACGCCGAGAACGTTTTCGGTGTTGCAGGTGCCAGTACAGACACAGGCGCCGGCGAGTACGCTGGTAACGGGACAATCGACCCGTCCGTCCTTGGCGGGGGCGGCAACCTCAGCCCTGGAAAGCTCGGAGACGACCCGAGCTCGCCGATTCGTGCGTTCGGTGGTATGCAACCCTCGCGCGCGACGGACGAAGACGACGAAGAAGAGGAAGACGTCATGGGCATGCTGTTTGAGAACAAGAGCGACGACGACTTTGTGCCGCCGTCGGGATTGGGCAAGGGCAAGGGCAAGAGTCGAGCGGTCGTTGTGGACGGGGTCGTCGAGTTGTCGGAGAGCGTTGCTGCTGCGGCTGGTTCGAGGATGCGGAGGAAGACCTGGCGCAAGGAACTTGCAGACGAAGCCGAGATTGGGGGAAACAACGACAGCTCCGACGAAAGCTCCGACGACGATGGTCCACGCGCGCACGCAATATCTGCGCCTGTTTTTACAAATGCCCGTCGCAAGAAACGCACCCCGGCATCGTCGACATCAGGCGTGCTTCCGGGGGGTCTGACGTTCTGTCATCATTGCAGAAGCACGACACGCCGACCCAAGATGCGATGTACGTTGATCAAGGCGTCGACGGACAAACAATGCCGCAACCTGTTTTGCGACCGCTGCATCGAGAAACGGTTCGCCATCCCTTCAAATACAGTACATATTTCTGACTCTCTTGGAGCGCAGGTACCCCCAGTTGACGTTCGATCGCATTGTAGAAGACTTCGAGTGTCCGGCTTGTCGCAATTTTTGTAACTGCTCGCTTTGTTCACGGAAGCGCGGAGAGGCGTACATCCCCGAACGTGATGGCGGGTGGCGCAGTTGGATCGCGCGCCAAGGTGGCTCGCATCGCGCCGCGCCGACCCCCGCAAAGAAGAGCAAGAACAAAAATCCGGGGAAGGCGCCGGCGACGACGAAGAAGCCTGTGACGACGACGACAACGGATGCACAGGTCTTCGACGAGAGCTGGAGCGCAACGGCGGTTTTCACAGTATCTGGCGAACCGCTCGGGAGTGCGTTCTTGCAAGGTAACAAAGCCCGCATCGTCCCCGTCTCGCAACCCACGGCCTCCCCTGCCGCTGCTACTACTACTCCCACCGCCCCCACCACTATTACCGCTAGCCCGATACCCGAACTCGCGCAGGAAGAACAGCGGCTGCACAAACGCCAGTATGCGTTTATTGGGAAACCGCGCAAGACTTGGGGGCGACTCGTGTCCCTTCCGGATCCCGAGGACAACCAGCTAGAGCAGCAGAAAAAGACGAAGGGGAAAGGGAAGATGGCGCGCCGGGGACGCCGGGGTAAGCGGATTCGGCTGTTTGTCGGAAACCTGGAGCCGTTGTTGGTGGCCCGGAGGCGGCGACGGCGACGGTCTGCGTCGTTGATGCCGCTGGATGACGATGAAGATGGTGACGAAGTTGGAAATGAGGGCGGCGATGCTGATGCGGACGTAAATGCAGACGACGGGATCTGGCCCGGGGAGTACGTGGTACCTGTACCGGCTGCTGAAGCGGAGGAGATGGCGAGGATCACGCCGGAGGAGGTGGAGCGTGCTATCGGTGCTGCGTTCGCCATTAACGGCTCGGCACAGTCGTCGTCGTCGTCGTCGTCGTCGTCGATGTGACAAAAACAAATGAGTCGGTAAGTAGTGGTAGAATTGACAAAACGACTATTATCACCTGTATATCCATTTTGGTTTTCCGGCTTCCTCGTTCAAAACACCTTATATCGCCTTGGTTGTTATGTGCGTCATAACGGTCTATGAGCGTAGACCTTTCTTCCTCGTACGCTGCATCTGTAAAATGTGAGTATGGCCTAAGCTAACCCAAACAGTTTCGACAGCTTCGAGAGCTCTGAACACTTCCCGAATGATCAAATAATCAGTTTCGCTAAATCGAGATTTAGATCACGTTCCCGTTGATGCCGCCCTACCGGACTGGTCCAGACAGGAATAAAAAATAGGAATTAATTCGTTTGAAATTCGGAGCTCTCATTTGTCAATAGTAGGTACAATATAATGCCTCTCTAATTTTAATATTTAATGTGATTTACGTTAATAATACAGGGTGTGCGGGCATCAGCCCGAGTGGTGGACTCGGAAAACGAAGTCAGGAGCTGCGCGACGCGTTAAAACGAGAAGTCTGGTGATACACACGCCGCCGATTTTCGTAAACGACAACGGCCATGTATTCAAATGTACTACTAGTAGTCATAATATAGTATTACCGTGAAGTTGGTCCGCTGCAGTGACTCCTCAATGCCTTTCTGGGGCTGCATGGATAGAAACGCGAGCCTCCGAGTCAATTTTGCGCCTGAAATGACGACGGCGCTTGTTCTCTCCGTGCGGGACGACGCCGGCGCTTCACCTCGTACGCGTCAGCGTCGACCCTTCCCCCAGTCCCCAACTCTAGCAATCCCTAACAACTTCATCAAGAAAAGTTTCTCGATATCAACAGGTGTCTGGCTCGGAGTCGATAAAGTACAGGATGGGGGTACTAGGTACAATAAATGGCGTTACATTCTTTGTTCGACACTGGCACGATGTTGTAGTAGCAACTGTGCCATCTTGTGATGTCCTCGTGATGAAGCAAGCTGAAACGGAGTCTGAGCCTCATCATCCACTGCATCTACGTCTGCACCATTTTCAACTAGTACGCGTAAGGAATTGGTATCGAGTTGATCAATACGTGATTGGTAGTCAAGTAACAGGTGTAAAGGTGTCTTGTGGCTCTGATCGCGTGCATTGACATCTGCCCCGTTCAGGATCAATGTCTGAATAACATCATTCAACGACCACGATGACGCCAGATGCAAAGGTGTCGAGTGGCTCTGATCGCGTGCGTTGACATCTGCCCCGTTTAGGATCAATGTCCGTACGACATCATTCGACGACCACAGCCATGACGATGCCAGATGCAAAGGTGTCGAGTGGCTCTGATCGCGTGCGTTGACATCTGCCCCATTCAGGATCAATGTCTGTACAATGTCATTCGACGACTGCGACGACGCCAGATGCAAAGGTGTCTTGTGGCTCTGATCGCGTGCGTTGACATCTGCCCCGTTCAGGATCAATGTCCGTACAACATCATTCGACGACTGCGACGAGGCCAGATGCAAAGGTGTCGAGTGGCTCTGATCGCGTGTGTTGACATCTGCCCCGTTCAGGATCAATGTCCGTACAACATCATTCAACGACTGCGACGACGCCAGGTGCAAAGGTGTCTTGTGGCTCTGATCGCGTGCGGTGACATCTGCCCCGTTCAGGATCAATGTCTGTACAACATCATTCGACGACCACCGCCGTGACGATGCCAGATGCAAAGGTGTCGAGTGGCTCTGATCGCGTGCGTTGACATCTGCCCCGTTCAGGATCAATTTCTGTACAACATCATTTGACGACGACCGCCGTGACGATGCCAGATGCAAAGGTGTCTTGTGGCTCTGATCGCGTGCGTTGACATCTGCCCCGTTCAGAATCAATGTCTGTACAATATCATTCGCCGACCACCGCCATGACGATGCCAGATGCAAAGGTGTCGAGTGGCTCTGATCGCGTGCGTTGACATCTGCCCCGTTCAGGATCAATGTCTGTACAACATCATTTGACGACGACCGCCGTGACGATGCCAGATGCAAAGGTGTCGAGTGGCTCTGATCGCGTGCGTTGACATCTGCCCCGTTCAGGATCAATGTCTGTACAACATCATTTGACGACGACCGCCGTGACGATGCCAGATGCAAAGGTGTCGAGTGGCTCTGATCGCGTGCGTTGACATCTGCCCCGTTCAGGATCAATTTCTGTACAACATCATTCGACGACTGCAACGACGCCACATGCAAAGGTGTCTTGTGGCTCCGATCGCGTGCGTTGACATCTGCCCCATTCTGGATCAATGTCCGTACAACATCATTCGACGGCCACGCCCGTGACGACGCCAGATGCAAAGGTGTCTTGTGGCTCTGATTGCGTGCGTTGACATCTGCCCCATTCTGTATCAATAATCATCGACGCGACCATTTTCTGATGCTTCATGCAATGGACTACGGTTCTCCCTCGTTGCGACGTTCACATCTACACCATGTCGTAGTAGGGTTCGAACAACTTCCAGGTGTCCATTCGCCGCTGCCAAGTGAAGTGGAGTCGTATGATCGTCCAGTCGCGCAGTCGCATTTGCGCCGATGCTGAGTAGCCATTGTATGACATCCATCAATCCGTCCTTTGACGCGGCGTGCAATAGGGTGTAACTTCGGTGACCAATATGCAGGACCGCGCCATGCTGGTGTAGCAGCTTTGCAACTTGAAGGTGTTTGTTGCCCAGTGCTGCCGCCAGCGGACTCGTGTTAAGACCAACCCTAGCATTTACATGCTGCGGATACTCGGCGATGAGATGTTCCGTTAGGTCATGAAATCCACACAACGCAGCGTAGTAGAGACATAACGGAGCATCGTAGGATTCGTTCGGTAAATTAGGTTCCGGGGAAAGATCAGAGTCGTCGTTCGAGCGCCAACTGTCCTCTACGAAGGAATGCCATGGTCTGTCGACGTTAAATAACTTGAGCCATACTGGGAAATATGGTTTTGTAGGATCAAAAAAGCTTCTCATCCCATCTTCTACATGTAACGACACACTCTCGAATTGGGCATGATCTACCCAGTGTTCAGCGGCATAGCGGGATAGAGGAGAGTCACTTTCGACCATATCATTGTAATTGGATCGAAGAAGAACCGCCAAGCAAGCTTGGGCGATGACCGTGTGGGCTGGCTCCAGACGGATATGAAACCGGGAAATGTCTGCTGTTACGCTGGCAAGCCGATCCGAAGTCAAGAACTCTTTTACAGAGAAATGTGCGAATTGTACAACGCGAGTCTTCCAAAACTTGTCATCGACGACGACGATCAGGCTCGAGCACGTAGACAGGACTCCTTGTTGTTCGTCATCCCATCGCCAATCTGGGTTCAGTACCGGTATCCCTGCCTTGGTTCCATCAAAGTCGAGCGCAAGAACTTCTGCGAGTTCGTCAACACGAAGTGGTCGAGTCGCAACGGTGAGACATTGTAACAGTCGATACGCTTGATCTGGGTTGACCTTCCCGATCTCCCTCAACATCCGCTCGTATGTCTCGTCCAAAGAGTTCGGCAGCTCTCTAAGCACACGCTGGACATTCTGTGGAAGGCAATTTCGCAACACTTCGAGCTGACAATAGACCCATCGGAACCTGCAAAACCCCATCAACCACCGTTATAATCACCTGTATATGCTCTTACATTCCGTCAGCTCTTTCTGAGAGCGTCTCAATCACGTGTTCTTTGTCTTCTCCCCTCCATCTCTTCATGAATTTACCCGAGCCAGAGTAGACCACAGATCTGACGTAGTCCGCGATATCCTTCTTCTGCCCGTGTTCATCCTGAAGGGAAACTGTCTGAGACGAGAGTGACTCAAGCGCTTCACAGATGTCGGCCTCCGGACGACTCGTAACACAGATACGAAGGCTAGGAAGTCGAAGGTCGACAAGGTCCCTTACGAGATCGAGGACCTGTTCGCGGGGAGATGGGACATCGGAGGTGTCGGGGCACTCATCAAGGGCATCTATGATAATATAAACTGGGCCTTGATTTGGAAGTGTGAGCATTTCCTTGAGGCATTGGGTTAGAGCTTTGTCGCTAGGCTGACGTGCGCCTTTGTCATGTGACTCGTAGAGACGGGAAAGTACGTCGCAAAAGGCATCGGAGCGAGTAGCGAGTTGGATGAGGAGTGACGGAAGAAGGTTGCGGCGAGCTTGCTTGTCGACATCCCGAAAGTCAAAATAAAAATAGGCCATCGAAGGATTCGAAGCGGATCCAGCCCCGCACAGGGTCGTGATTTCGTTGATGATTGCGGAGCTACTCGACAATCATAAGTTTCGCAGTACTCCGAGATGTGAGGAGCGACGAAACCATAGGACGCTCTTCCCAGAACCCGCTGCGAAACGTGTGGTCCATAAGATCACCAAAACGGCGAAGCCACAGGTAAAAGAAACGTACGTTTCCCGTGAATCCACAGCAAGGAACCAGTCACTTTCCAATTTCCAATTGGTTGCCTTCAAAGAACCACTCAGCGGTTCCCTCATGTTGACGATACCAGCAATGTTGTGATTGGTGGATGGATCCGATGGGGATTGCCATTTCCTAAGGTCTTCTCGTATTTTGTCCCCTGTAATCGTGTTAGATACTCGACTGTCGGCGAAGACCGGACTGATTACGAACGCTTCTCGTTGTCTACTTGGTCCGTCCTTTGTTGAAGGATTGATTTCACTTCCATTACGTCTAGATGATAGAAGTCAGCGGTGACGCTGGTGAGTTGCCAAATGGACTTCGTCTACCTTTGGCTGTTGTTTGCAC
>JAKELG010000375.1:0-36164 GCA_021527035.1 Lactarius vividus | reverse complement strand
CGTGCCTGTGGAGTCTCGATACGTGTAAAGGGTTTCTGATAGGGACGTTGGGAGGTGGCCAGGGACTTTGCGAATGTACCTCCACCTAGGGTTGTCGACGAGTAGTAAGCAGTGCGTTGGACGAGCGGTACACGAGTTGAGGTACTCGAATATGAGGTGACACGTGGTATCAGGCGGATAAGTCACGGTCGGCGTGTCTACCCTTCACAAGGAAGGATGGAGACGAAGTCACGGGGATCCCCCTTGGTCACAAAGGGATATGCTGGAGCTAACTCACTTAGGGACTCTGTAAGTCCCTAGCACAGAAGACGAGTGAAGAGTGGTAATTGAAGAAGACCAAGATGGGGATCCTGGTCCGTTACTACTACGAGCTTAAATACAAGTAAGGGAGCTAGTTCCAGCTCCGCTCGAACTTGTAAGTAACCAATAGCGTAAGTAGCGTATTCTAATAATAGAATGCGCAGTCGTTATCGTAACACAGAACACGTACACAATAAGAGACATCAGTCAGCAGGCCTAATCACGATCACGTACAACAATAGGAATCATCAGTCAGCATAACACGCGGCAGTAAGATCCGAAGTCCATGATGTATTACTACTAACGCGCCGAGTCATCACAAACGCGTCAGAGTTCCTAACTGGGCCGGGCAGTCTGAGAACGAAACGTAACATCACCCCCTTTTCAGCGTCAAGCCCCAGCTTGACCACGCATGATTGCAAGCGGGTTGGTGCCTACTTCACGGAGGGCCCTAATACGGGCGATTTCCTCGGCATCTTGTCCCGCCTTGGGTCCGCGGTGGAGCGAGGCTCGGACGTTCTCGATACGGTCCACTGCGTGCGCCCGTTGAAGTCGCGCGACGCACCTGTTGCGCTCGATCTCTATGTGCTCCAGCTTCATCTGCTCCGCCGCCAGTCAATGTTGCTGTCCCCGCCATCCGAGCGTCATGCAGCGGTATCAATGGACTTTGGCCATGAGGGTCGCATCCTTCATGTGGAGGAGCGCCTGGTCAACCGAGTCGACTAATCCCGCGTTGGAGAGCAGGAACATGAGGTCGTCGTCGGTGTAAGAGGGGGAAGAGGACTGTTCGTCGTAGTAGGGGACCGCGTGGATGGGCTTCCCGTATTGTTGGTTGCATCCGGCCCTGAAGGCCAGGATGAAGGGGTCAGCGGTGATGATGAGCTGAGTATACCGGGCCGGCCAAAGACGTTCTTGAGCGTCGCGAATCTGAAAGGGAATGTAATGGACTCCCCTGTTGTATTGGTACCCCCTGGGAGGGGGTGTCTCCGCCCGACTCTCGGCCTCCTGCACAGGTTCCTCCTCTGGATCGCGGCGAAGCGCAGGTGGATACGGCGTCGGTAGTGTGATAGCTTCCCCGGTGGGTCCGCAAAGCGGGGGGGTTTCCGAGTGTGTCGTGGTGAGATGGGTGGCGTTGATGCGCCTCGAGGCGTTCGGCTGGGTCGTACGGGTCCCCTTCTTCGTCAGGTCCCGGCGGTGAGACCGGTCGACTGGGTACGTACCCCTGTTGTTCGTCGCCCGCTGGTGTGGGCGCTCGGGTCGGGACGTAGTTGTCTCCGAGGTGACTGGGCTGGTTGCTCTCAGAATAAACAGTGGGGGTCGGCAAAGGAATTAGGGATGTCCCGGGGGAAGGAGAACGACCTCCTCGCTGGTGAAGGGTGAGGGTAGACGACAGGGGTGACGATGGCGTGGACTGTATTCTGTAAGGTGCGGATAGTTCCGTGTTGACAACATAGCGGAAGTTGACTGGGGACTGGGGTCACATGAGTGAGAGAGTGGGAAGAAGAGGATGGGGACGTCTCTTGGAGTTTTCCCGCGTTTATATGTACTTCGCGGGCAGGGTTCAAATTTTTAAACTCCCTTATCGCGTCGTCAGCAAATACGTCATTCTTATTGACCCACTGGTTGTCCAAGTTGGGGTATCCCTTCCACTTGACTAGGTACTGGAGCTTACGACTTCTGCCGAATCACCGAGAGTCTAGAATCTTCTCGACTTCGTATTCTTCTTCTCCGCCTATCAAATCCGGTGGTGGGCACTGGTAGTTAGGTCCGTGCGTGGGTGTTTCGCGATAAGGCGTCAGAAGATCCACATGGAACACTGGGTGAATCTGCCACTGCGTGGGAAGTTCTAAGCGGTAGTTGACTGCGGACATCACCTGAGCGACCTTAAAGGGGCCGTGGCGTCACGCCGCTAACTTCGCCGTGGGTTGATGTGTACGTAGGTGGCGTCCTTCCAGCCACACTTGATCCCCAATTTGGAACTTGGGCGTATCTTTTGCCTTGATCCACCCCTGCTGCGCTTTGATCATCAACGATTGGGTGCGGTGTCGGAGTTCCTTGAACTGTTTGACCCTGAGCGCTACTTGTGGGATCGGGGAAGGCCTATTGGTCCAATCAGCGCGGGGGTTGTACCCCATGAGGAGCTGGAAAGGGGATTCTTTAGTGGTTTCGCTTGGCCAATTATTGTGCGTGAACTCAGCCATGGGAAGGTAGTGAATCCAGTCATCCTGTCGTTCGTTGACCCAGAACCTTAGGTATTGTTCTAACCATTGATTCGTGCGTTCCGACTGTCCATCTGTTCGCGGGTGGTAGGCTGTGGAGATGTTCTGTTCGATTCCTAGTATTTTGCACAACTCGCGTGTGAACTTTGAAGCGAATCTGGGGTCTCGATCGCTGATTATCTTGCCTGGTAACCCGAATCGGGGGAACACGTGTTTGACGTATAAGGAGGCTGTGCCTTCGGCCGATATTTCTTCTTGACACGGGATAAACAGGGACATTTTTGTGCAGTCGTGGTCCGTTATCGTGAGGATCGTGTCGCAGCCCTGTGCTTCGGGTAGTTTAGTGATGAAATCAAGTGCGATAGTCTCGAACGGCATAGCTTCGGGTTTTGGGAATATTGGGCGCAGCGGCGCCTTGATGGCCCTGGTGTTGACTTTGATTCTTTGGCAGTCGGCGCATCCTTTGACGTAGTCCATGACTTCGTTCCTAAGACCTGGCCACCAGTAATATCGCTCCACGAGTTTGATGGTTCGACTAATCCCCGGGTGTCCATATACTGGGGGGTCGTGGTGGTTCTTGATGAGTTCTCGTTTTTCGAGGAGTCCTCCTGTGACTACTCGGCGTCCGTCTTTGTACCATGTGCCTTCGACTTTCTTTAGCCCATGTGGGTCTATCCAGGGGCGTAATTTGTCGTCGTCTTGGGCGTACACCGGGTTTGCCTTCTCCATTTCCTGTATCGAGATAGTGGCGTTGATTCGAAGAGGGTCTTCCGTCGTATCTATTGCTGCGGCCCTGACGAATACTTCATCAGGTAGTACCGTGACTTGATCGTTGTCGCCTTCTCCTTGGTCGTAGTCGGGGCGTCTAGATAACGCATTGGCGCGTCCGTTTGCCGTTCCTTTAATGTGGTGAATCTCAATATCATATTCGGAGAGTTCTAGAACTTCCCTCGCAACTTGGCGGCTTATCTTTTGTGGGGAGCGCCAGTACTGTAAGTTCATGTGGTCTGAGAAGACTTTGATCTTGTGTGGGGAGCCTGCCAGGTAATGGCGCCAGTTTCGAAGTGCTTTGACGATCGCTAACAGTTCCAGATCGTAGATGTCGTAGTTTCGTTCTGCTGCGCTGAGGGTGTTTGAGTAGTAGGCGATGGGGTGTCTTTTTCCGTCTTCTTTCCGTTGGAGTAACACGGCTCCTACCGCGAATCCCAAGGCATCCACTTCAAGCTCGAATTGATCTTCCAGTTTGGCATGTGCGAGTACCGGTTCTTCCGTGACAAGTTTTTTTATTTTGTCGAATGCTTCTTGTTCTGTTATGGTCCATGTCCATTCGGTGTCTTTACGCGTGAGTTTGTTGAGGGGGCGTGCATGTGTGGCGAAGTTTCGAATGAAAGCGCGGTAAAAGTTACAGAAGCCAAGGAATGATCGCACCTGTTTGACGTTTTTGGGGGTCGGCCAATCTTTGATACCGGAAATTTTGATGGGGTCCATGCGTGTCACCCCCTTTTCAATGATTACCCCCAGGTAATCGATGCTTGGTGCGTGAAATATGCATTTCTCCGGTTTGAGGAATAGGTCGTTTTCCTCTAGTAAATCCAAAATGTCGTGTACCACGTCCATGTGTGCTTGTTCCGTAGATCGGGTGGCTATGCCTATGTCGTCCATGTATACCCTAATAGTCGTTCCTTTGGTCTCGTGGTACGCGATAAGGTCTTTGCAGATCTTGTTCATCATGGTTTGAAACGTTGCCGGTGAATTGGTTAGCCCGAAGAACATTACCGTTGGTTCGAATAGTCCGTATTTTGTCTTGAACGCTGCCTTTTCCTGATCTCCCTCTTTGATCCTTATGTTGTTATATCCCCAGCGGATATCCAATTTGGTGAATATGAACGCTCCGCTTAGATCGGCGATGAGTTCTGGGATGAGTGGGAGAGGGTATTGGTTGCGTATCGTCCAGTTGTTGATGTTTTGGTAGTCCTGTACGGGGCGCAGCTTTCCGTCCTTCTTTTTGATGAAGAAGAATGATGATGCGTACGGAGATTTAGAAGGTCTGATATATCCCTTGGCCAGTTGTTCGTCGATCCATTCTTTGAGTGCTTTGTCCTCCGCTTGACTCATTGGGTAAACCTTGCAATCAATTGTGTCCGGTGCGTTTGGTTTGAAATCAATGGCGTGGTCCCATGGTTTTGAAAGCGGGAAACGATTGGATTCTTCTTCGCTGAAGATTTTGACGTGCCGTTGGTATTCCTCTGGGACCGCTTTCTGTTCCGTGTATTGCTTGGCTTCTATGGCCATTTCCATCGACATTGTTGCGCGTAGGCGGGTGTTCTCGAGGTCGCATTCCTTCCGTAGTTGTTCTTCGATCTTTTGTTTGTTGGGAAGTAGTAGCTTTTCGAGTATGAGTCGGGCAATGACTGGATCGATCCGTGGTTTCGTGGGGTTTATGGTTTGAAGGACTACAGGGTACTCAGCTTCGTTTAGGGTGGCCGTAGCCCATTGAATGTCCGGTTGGAATGTGGCCAGCCAGGGGTATCCTAATATTATGTCTTCCCCTCCCACGTCGGTTACGAGGAACCTCATTTCTTTCTTGATCCCTTTTGTTTGCACTTCTAGATCCACGCAGTGGGTGATTTTGCCCCCTTTGTTGTGCGTGCCGTCAATGTTCCAGATCTTTCGATGACGGTCTAATTCTTTGAGGCCCAGCCTCATTCTTGCTACAAAGTCCGGATGTATGAAGTTGTTGGTGGCTCCGGAGTCCACTAGTGCTCGTTTGTCGGCCATGGCGTAACTTGTGCGCAATGAAACTGGAACATGCATAGATTGATAGCGCGTTATGAAGACAGAATTACACCGTAGTGCCCTCACCCAGGCCGTCGGGTTCAGGTGCTTTGAAAATCCTCTCGCCCCAATAGGTCCCGAACCACTAAATCCCTGGCTTCATCGTCAAGATTTCGTACTCCGTTTATCCAACTGGTCGCCCGTTCTTGTGGCGTATCAGTGGTGGCGCGGGCGCCACGGCTACTGCTGCCGTCATCTTCAAATTGGATCAGGGGTTCGTCTTGGATGCTCTGGACCTCCTCGATGAATGCCCCTCTTCCTTGGCGGGGTTGCCAGTTTGTATTAGGTCTCGGCTTGCGTGGTTGGCGGCAGTCGCGTTGGAAATGGCCTAGTTTGCCGCAGTTGAAGCATTTGACATTGCTTGTGTCTGTGATCCCTTTGTTGGGTCTCCCCCCTTGTGGGGTGTACGGGGGTCAAGTATAGTCGACTTCTTCGGAGCCTGCGAGTCGAGCTCGAACTCTTCCAGGGGTGGTGTCCATTGCATCCGGATGGTTCCGGAATGACTGCCATCCTTGGCGTGGCTGCTGAGGGCGATTTGGAGCGTTGAAAGTCCTGAGAGAAGTGTTGCCCGGCTTACCGGGTCCCGGGGGTTTACGTCCCCCTAAACGCGTTTGCAGATGCATCCACTTGCGCTGTTGCTCTAGCGCGGCTGTCTTCCATTGAGCGTATGTGTTTGGACTGTGGAAGTTATATGCGTTCTTGTAAAGTTCCACCGGAAGTCCACTGGTGAACTTGTCGAGGACGAGTGAGTCGTCGAAGCGATATCCTGCTTCTCTGACTGCCTTCTCGAACTTGGCTACGTAGGAGTCGATATCCTGCCCTTCCATCCGGAAACCCTTCTGGAGTTCTTGTTGCACTCTTTCTTTCTCGAGTGTGTCTGCGAAGGTGTTGCGAAAGCCGAGTTCGATGGCTTCCCAGATCCACTTGTCGTAGGGTCTGTTCTTGGCCTTGTATGCCTTGACCCACTTGGTGGTGGTCAAGACCCATTCGTTGACGTGATCTCCTTGGATGTAGGTGAGAAAGATCAGCGCTTTTCGGTAGGGGAGTGTGAACGCAGGGTTGTCGTAGTTGGTTTCTACGAACAGTTCCCATTGCGTGAGGAACTGCTGTACTTTGGTACGATCTCCGGTGAATACGAGGGGTTCCTTGCCCATGAATTTCTCGGGCTTGGTTCCGCTTGACACGTTCGGTCCGGAGAAGAGCAGTCCTCCGGGATCTCCTCCTCCATCATCTCCTCCTCCCCCTCCATGTCCTCCGGGTGGGGGTCCTCCACCGCGACTAATGCGTGCGGGTTCCTGGAATGTGGTTGGTTGTTCGGTGATTGTAGTAGTCATATCTGTAGGGATGGACTCAGCTAGTAGCCCCAACTGTGCCTCTTCGTCTTCTGCTTGTGCTTCGAGGATACAGATCTCTTCGGGGTTACTTCCCAGTGATGGGGAAGGTGCGGGTGTCTTCGGAGTAGGAGAGCGGACTGGTTCTTCTTCTTGTCCGTCGATGGGTCCCCACTGATCTCTAGTGGTTGTTTCGCTTTGGCGAATGTCAAGATGGAGGCCTGATCCTGCGGGTCTGACGACTTGTAGTTTGCCATGGAGTTCGTCCCACCTGATTTCTGTCCAACAGGTGTGTTCGAAGTTGAATTCTACCGGGATGAGTCCGGTTTTGCCGTCCTTGTAAGTGTAAAGAACTACGTAGCCTGGGTCTCCTTGTTCTGTCTGCCAAAAGGCTCCTTTGAGGTATTGCTTAGGGACGTTGCGTTCCCCTCTTCTGTCGATGTGATACGGTCGGAATGGGATCCAAAGATCTCGGGTTGTTACTGCGGAAGCCACGTTGAAGGATCTTGGTCTTAATGTAACGTCTACCACGGACGCTTGCCTGACTTAGGCGCTGTTATGACGTGGGTTCCCGCGAGGGTAGTACCTGTGGTTGTCGTGCGAGCTAGAGAATACTGCTGGGTGAGGCCAATATGTGCCTGTGGAGTCTCGATACGTGTAAAGGGTTTCTTGGATAGGGACGTTGGGAGGTGGCTCAGGGACTTTGCGAATGTACCTCCACCTAGGGTTGTCGACGATGTAGTAACAGTGCGTTGGATGAGCGGTACGCGAGTTGAGGTACTCAAATACGAGGTGACACGTGGTATCAGGCGGATAAGTCACGGTCGGCGTGTCTACCATTCACAAGGAAGGATGGAGACGAAGTCACAGGGATCCCCCTTGGTCACAAAGGGATATGCTGGAGCTAACTCACTTAGGGACTCTGTAAGTCCCTAGCACAGAAGACGAGTGAAGAGTGGTAATTGAAGAAGACCAAGATGGGGATCCTGGTCTGTACTACTACGAGCTTAAATACAAGTAAGGGAGCTAGTTCCAGCTCCACTCGAACTCATAAGTAACCAATAGCGTAAGTAGCGTATTCTAATAATAGAATGCGCAGTCGTTATTGTAACACAGAACACGTACAACAATAAGAGACATCAGTCAGCAGGCCTAATCACGATCACGTACAACAATAGGAATCATCAGTCAGCATAACACGCGGCAGTAAGATCCGAAGTCCATGACGTATTACTACTAACGCGCCGAGTCATCACAAACGCGTCAGAGTTCCTAACTGGGCCGGGCAGTCTGAGAACGAAACGTAACAAGTACCCCACCGCTACCGCCCTCTTCTGCACCTGTGCCAGGGCCCTCAGCTCAGTTCACGTGGTACCCCAACGCTGCGTATTCTCAGGTCCCGTATCACGCGACATACCCAATATGCTTGCCTTATAGCCACTTCCCCCCCTCCCATCCTTACTACCCCAGCACACAGTAGATTACACACACTAGAATACTGATTACACACTAGAATACCGACTTGTAAAAAAGCGCGTACTTTTTTTGATTAGTTAATGTAATTCCTTTTTTGTGCTTTACTCAATCACCTGACTTGAACCAAAAAGCGTTCATGTAATCAAATTTATTAGCTAACTATTTGACTTTACTTCGAAGGAAAACGAAGTGTTGAAGCAGAGACTTAATTCGTGTTTGACAGGAAAGCGGACCGGCGCATGGGAAGTCTGCGAAAAGTACGCAACTCCCAAAGAGGAACCTTACCCACTCTTTTGCGGTGACAACTAGCATGCGGAGTTTGAAAAGAATTCGGGCAAAACAGAAAGCAAGCAACTCACAATATGAGAGGGCTACAAAAAGTGCGAAGGAAGATGTACCTCTCAGGGATAACAAGAGCACTTACAATTGCCGCTAACAACCAATGCCACCTGCGAAAGCATATTTAGAAGTACTCCGGTCAGTCAACCACAATAACTTACGATGACTATCGGAAAGAAGATACTTTCGCTCACTGGTAGAAAATCAATCGTGGACCGGAATTGCAGTAACTGACAGAAGAAAAAACTCACCGAGGTAAATTCGTCTTGTATAATAGCTACGCTGCGTTAGGACAATAACAGTTAGAGACAACGCACAAGCGACGAACAACTGTACGGCAGAGCCGGGTATGGACTGCAGCGATCCTCGGTCAATATGTGGCGGATTACTGACTGCAAAACGTACACTGATCATAGTCTGAAGCTAAATTACATCAGGCGGACGTAGGGTGAGTGGTTACGGAGGTATGATCATTCAGGGTGACGTACGTTCATTGCCCTGAGGTACAGATCAGAAACGATTTACTAGTAGTAGTAGCTGCCCTAAAGCAGGTCGACTCACCACACATTGTAATCCAAGCTCTCGACATTTCCAAAATTCAGAATGAGGTACCTATCGTAATGAACACACGGTGGACAAAGTGTGTATTGTAGTCTCACCAGTATAGCGCATAAACACATAGAACGGTGTGAAAGGTCTCTGTGATTCTATTGAAAACGTTGCAACGTGGATGCGCTGGAACCTGAGCAACACGACGCACAGTAAGAACCCGATGAAGAATTTGAGTGCCTTTTGGTCTTTATTCCAATAGTGCCTGGGACTACTCAGTTTGTTGCATCCGAAGACAAGGATTAGTTACCAATAGTATATCCATCTACGAGAGTAACAAATCTGCCAAAGTCAGCGCGAGGAAGGAGAACGCGTCACTCAAGCTTACGCCTGCCCGATTGTCAAACCAAAGAGCCTATAAATTCACTTGCTCAGGAGAAAATACCAATAAAGAAGAGCGCCAGAGAGGACTAACATAGTGCTGACAAGCAGCCCGACAAAAGCAGCACCGAAGGTATTGATATCGGCGACAGGAGAGCCAGGCATGTTGTTGCGATCGAGTTATCCTCGGGTCGTGGAAATCGGGATATATAAAGCCCTGCCTGAATAAAGTTTGATCAGTGGGGTAAGGAGGATCGAAAAGTAGGTGACCCCTGTGGTATGAGGTACGGTGATTAAGGGCGGCGATCTTTTCATTATTGTTTGGTTGGGTAGACCAAGTGAGACCATAACAAGGACCGAAAGGTCAAGAGATTTTCGGGACCTGCTAGATTTGGCTTGCTGATGTTTCAAGTTCAACCTTGCCTCAGGCCGTCTAGGCGCTCAACCAGATATTTGACTAGATTGCTGCATTGATGAAGGGGTGCAGCGTCTTTGACGCATGTGTTGTTGGTCGGAGCCATCAAATATGGCGACACGTGACAAAGGCTATTTAGAAGGTACCGCCGGTTTCCCGAACTGCAACTCGCATCGCTTGGGTTTACAGCCAACCGTGAGATTAGGCCTGATTTCTAGTGTCCTTTCCTTGACAAACAATCCAAGTACCTCCCTCTCAAAGGGGCTGTCCAGCGATACCCCTGGACCCGCACGGCAAGTGCAATCTTCCAGACATACAACGACCTTTTATTAGGTGGGTTGTAAATCAGCTCCCTCAGAATAGGAGGTTCTGAATATCCCTCCATGAACCAGTACAGCAGTGGAGCGATTTAGAGCTCGTCGACCTTCCTATGTGTGAGAGGTACTTGTGTGCATCCGTTGTTCCCTGTTCGTTAGTCGAATCTCTCGATGAGTTGGTACGTTGACAGCTTCGAAGATGAAAGGAAACAAAGTAAATATATCTAGGTTTCAGTCCGCGTTCAGTGGATTCGAACCTTGCGGAGAGTTGTTTTTGGTTATCAGCGCAGAAGACTCGTCGATTGTGTATTACAAGCTGCCCATGGGAATAACGAAATCGCCTCTTTAACCTCTAACCTCTTTTCTAGATCCGCTTTCACGACAAAGATGGATGTGGTCCCGCAAACTACCGGACTTAAAGGAATGGCCGTTCTTCGCGCTCGCCGTTGCACCGTGTCGAGAAGTACGTATGCAACCTCAGGTTTCCCACTATAGGACGCGGAATATAACGTGGAGTCGCGGGCCTGGCCTTCTGCATTCACGTCCACTCCGCGCTCCAGTAACAACTGCAACGAGAGCATCACCTTGCAACTCATACCTACTTCGTGACACCATATCATCATTGAAGTTGGACTGGATCTCATCGTCCTTGCCCGAAAAGTGGGGGGCTCGCTGCGATCGGATTGCGGGCATAGCAGCCAAACCTGTAGAGGTATTGTGAGACAGAGGTAGCGAGGAAGGAAGGGAAAAATATCTCGTTTTTGGTTTGGGCCCAGTGGCTGGAGGATGGGGATGGGGGAGTTTCCCGGGGTGGGAGTAGACACGCGTCGAGGGAACTTCACGGCAGCGATGAAACCTAGTAAGAAGATGTAAGGAGGTTCGGGGTGGGGCGATGAGGATCGAGAGCGATCGAGGGTGAAGCGAGTAAGAAAGGAGCGGCGGTGGGAGAGGCGGTACGGGTGGGGGAGGTGGCACTGACAGTAGAAGAGGAGCAGACGGAACACTACGAGGGGGAATGCGCTGTGGGCTGAAGCCTTTTCCGGTAGGGAGGAACTTTCCGAATTTGTCGCAGTTGCTTGGATGTAAATGGGTTTAAACAAGCACGAAGTGGTAACGAACAAGAAAGATAAAATTGCATTGGCTACTGACTTTCCCTCGCAATGGACTCTAGATGTAGGTAGAGTGCAACGTAGATGTGGAATGAGACATCAGTGCAGGAGATAGAGGCAGAAGTGTGAAGACGGTTCGGGCAAGATTCGAGGCAAGTATGTTGTAGTACAGTACTAGAACACCCACTTCCTCCACCATGACTGAGGAGGTGGCGTATCGATAGGGGTGACCCTGATTTCGAAGGCACCATGGTTGTGCACCTCATGATATGTAACACCTGGTCCATCGGTGTTTCCAACTATCTCCCTCGGCCGTAGAACTGTGATGTTGACAGGGGATTTGTTGTCAGTACGTATAGCCCTTTGCTGACTACCATGGCTACTAAACAAAGAGAACCAAAAGAGGAGAACAGCTCACAATTATGACCCCTGTCTCCAATATATCCTCAAGGGATTTACTTGTCAACGGAGGGGGTTTGAGGAAGAAACTGAGCTGGTCAACAAGGAGGAACCTCTTGTGGTAAAGCTGTTCTTCGGATCTGTGCCACCACCACTCCACGACGAGAGTTGAGCCATGCTATAAGATGGAGAGGATAGGTGGACCGGAAGAGGCCTTCTCAACCTTGTGGCAACAATGATGTCATTTCGCTCTCAGCGAAACCGACTCGACTTCTCACGCGATCTCACGGCCTGCCCTTTCGCACTAACAACATAATTCCATTTTTTCACACGAATAACTGGGAAAAAGCAGTGACTAATACTTAATGATTTTACACAATCCATAATTAAAAAGTGATTCTAATTAAACTTTAAGTCCATTCGGGAATTATCACACTGCGAAAAAACTTAACGTTCAGCTTACTGAGAACAATGGTCACTTATGATTTATTTCAGGGAAAAACATTAAGTTTTTTCACAACAATATAATCCTTGGATGGACATAATGTTTGAATAAAATAATTTTCTCATTAAAGATGATGAAAAATCGTTAAGTATTAGTCAACACCTTTTCTCAGTTGTGCACGCAAAAGACAGAACCAACATGTCAGTGTTCCAGGTTCCCCCTGTCATTCTCGTGGCCACTTATTATTTTCGGTCTCCACTTCCCTCTCGTCTTGTGCATATCATTCCCTGTTCCCCTTCTCATACGCTAATACTCGACTATTAATCCGTTCCTTCTCTCGTCGCCATTCCTCGCGGTCTGATGCCGCCACCCTTATCATCTTGACCCCGGACACCTACGCAATGCCACCCAATGGCCTCGCCGTGGGAGCGGTGCCCCACTCTGGCTTTCATCGCATTGCCCGTCCTAGCGTCGATCACCACAAAACCCCTTTCCTTTCCTTTCTTCATGTCATCCCCTCCCTTATCACTCACCAACGGCTTCTCTTGTTCTTCGCTAATCAATCCGCTGGCTGTCCCTAGCCACCCTCAAGACGCCGTCTCTGGCCGCGCCGTTCGCCGCGCCCCTTGAGGGAGTTGAAGGAGGTCGATTGTTGTGCGTCTTACGTTCTGTTTTTCCTTTGTTCGTGGTCCTTGTAGCCTGCCTCTAGGTCTCAGCCCGTGCCGCGCCAATCCGTCACAGCCTAATCGTCGCTATCTTCACCGCCCTTACCCTCGCCATCGCCATCGCTGCCGTCCACTTCCGAGCCGCCGACCTCAGATCGCCACCTGTGCCATAGCCATAACCCACGCCACCGCCGCTTCAGTAGCCCGCCACCCCCTTTTCTCCAATTGTACCTACTTTCTCTCCTCCTAGCTCGTCCCGCCTCGCTCAATTTCGCCTCTTCCCGCCCCGCTCCAGCTCGCTCTCGGGTTGTTTCATCTAGGCCTGAGTCACCCGTCTAACCCCTGCGCGGAATCCTCTCCGCTTCGAAATCACATGGAGACTCCGTACAAATTGGCTGCCCTAGTGAGGCGGAGTCAGTAGATTCCCCTCTCCCATCCCTTTTCCTAATCTTCTCATCGTTGGTCGCGTCTTGCGACCTATCTTATGACCAAGTGATCAAACCTTCCCTTATGAGACGCTTCAGGACGGTTCCCGTCGAGAACCTCAGCTATTCCCAGCACAGCAGCACAATCGACTCTAGACCTTCATTGCCACCCACGGATCCATCAAAACCGTCTTCATCATCCTTCGCTGGTCCCCTCGAATCACCCTCATCTGATACCACCGCTCGCCCTGCCCTCGTCTTCCCTTCTCCTATTACTCACCCTCTCCCCGGTTCCTTCCCATCATCCAAAACCTCTGAAAGCTCTGTCTCCTTCTCTGCTCTAGTTACTTCCTCTTCGACTCGTTTCTCATCCCCAGCCTTAACTGACTCTTCACCATCTGACTCGTCCTCCCCCGCTTCCTCTTCACCGGCTCGTACTTCCATAATCCCCGGTCTTCCTTCGTCCTATATTTCCTTCTCCGAAATTTCCCTTACTCGTTCTCTTGTTCTCGACGACTCCCCGGACTCCAACTTAGACCAAGATCTGGATCCCTCCCCTTCCTATCACTCGACGATCGCCGTCCCATTCACTTCCACCTTCCCGATTGAAACTTCTTCCTCGGAACACCCTCTAGACACTCTCACTGAACCTACGAACCAGGACTCGGTCCCCTCCACTCTACCCTCGCTTCCGCCACCAAACGACCTCGAACTCTTGACTCTAGATACGACTGAACCCCCACCACCTCCACTGCAGTCCGCACTTCCGCCACCCATCCCACCAACCAGAATTATTCCCTTCGCCCAAGCCACTACCGCGATGTCGGCATCTGGACCTGCTGCTATGCCTGCCCCCCGTTCTAATACTGAGCGTTATGCAGTTTCCACAGTTCCGGGAGGGGCAGGCGGAGGTGTTCAGTGCCTGCTGCTTTTGGAGGTGGACATTAGTCATGAGAGATTATTTGTGCCCTATCCCCTCTGTACTGGGGCAACAGTGATGTCTGTTCTTTACCAATTTATGTATGTGCTATTTCTACAGTATGCAATCTCCTTGTTATTTTCGTGCACGCTACTTGTTTATAGCAAGGTCACAGTCTGTAGGAGTGTGGGAATGCAACTCAGGGTTTTTGGGGAAATGGCCAAGGTATGGCCCCTAGGAGAACTGCAGTCAAGCGAATAAGGTCTACTGGGGTAACTGTCCCCTCTAGTGTAGATCTCATGTATCTCATGCATTCCGTGCAGTAGTACCTTGAAGAACTATGTTTCTCTGTTAGCGTTCGCGTTTCATTTCACAGTCATGCGTCACCTATTTTAAATGACGAAAGGGGTCTAAGGAAGGTGAACCGTGTGAACCATCGATCGAGGACGGGATCGAATCGATCAACGACTTTTGCTCCCTCGCTCCAACTCCAATGCACCCGCAACAACCCCCTCGTCGAGTTCCAAAGATCAAGTTTCGAGTCCTTATTATAGGACGTGCAAATGCTGGCAAGACGTCGATCTTACAGCGAGTATGTGAGACAACGGACAGCCCCATTATTTACCGGGGAGGAAAAAAGGTACCCGGTCCGACTTTTCTCTGCAAGTCTGATCTCACTGCCAACCAGATTACACTTAAGCCGTCCGTCGACGTTAGTGACAATAATATTTCTCTTCGATTGCCCCTAAATATCTAACCAGCGAGGCGAGCACACGATCGACGACGAACTCGTATTCTCTAATCATCGGGGATACATTTTTCACGATTCTCGTGGAATCGAGTCGGGTAGCACCGAGGAGCTCGGAATTTTGCAGAGTTTTATCCAAAGGAGATGTGCAGAAAGGCGGCTCCAAAACAGATTACATGCTATATGGTTTGGAACTCTCGAGTGTCCACGATTACGACAACTGACAGTCATATTTTGAGGTACTGTGTCCCAATGGACAACCAACGACCACAGCTCGATCTGAGATTTTTCAAGGGCATCTGTCCCGACCAGAATGGTGCATCTGTCATGACAGACATTCGTTATTGTATTTAACAGAACAATCAGTCCCGGTCATTGCTCTGTTTACAAAATATGATCAATTCCGGAAAAATATTCGAATCAACGTGGAGGATTTCGGAAGCCCAGATGACGACGTATCTCAAGTGACGGAGGAACACTTTCAAGAGTACTACTTGCATCCCCTTGGTGATGATATCAAATTCGTGCGATTGGAAAGTGAGTTCAGTGACAAATACCAGAGTTGCGTCCTAATGCACTTCGGCAGAAATGCACATGCAAGATATGCGCTGTGATAAGCTTATTGAGACAACAGCTGCAGCTTTGAATGATGAGACCGCCGCACTGATGCTCTTAGCGGTTCAGAGGGGTAATTTGGAATTGAGTGTTAAAACAGCTTTGAATCGGTGAGTGCACCAATTGAAAGGGCGAAATGAGCGATGATCTCAACAGACATTACAGTGTCCATTCCCGTACTGGCAACAACTCGGAGGTCAAACATATAGTTAGGGAATGTCTTATCCCGTTTCCTTACATCTGGGTAAGTGGTCGTCGTGTCTTAATTTGTGGTATATGGCTCATACGCTTGACGCCGCACAACTCTTAGTTGGTGAGTGCAAGCTCGTACCCATGGTTTTAAAATTGACTGACCTGACCACGCTGGTGGCCCGCTGTCCAGTTTGTGAGCAACTGCTATGCCTTGCTACGTTTTAAGCTTGCTAACAACGCCTGTCCTCGGCTCTCCAGTCTGTGAGTGGCTGCCATGACTCGTTGCGTTTCAAGCCTGCTGACAACGCCTGTCCTCGGCTCTCCAGTCTGTGAGTGGCTGCCGTGGCTCGCTACGTTTCAACCCCGCTGACGACGCCTGTCTTCGGCTTTCCAGCCTGTGAGTGGCTGCCGTGGCTCGCTACGTTTCAAGCCCGCTGACGACGCCTGTCCTCGGCTCTCCAGAGAGTGAGTGGCTGCCGTGGCTCACTGCGTTTCAAGCCCGCTGACGACGCCTGTCCTCGGCTCTCCAGTATGTGAGTGGCTGCTGTGGCTCGCTGCGTTTCAAGCCCGCTGACGACGCCTGTCCTCGGCTCTCCAGGAAGTGAGTGGCTGCCATGGCTCGCTACGTGTCAAGCCTGCTGACGACGCCGGTCCTCGGCTCTCTAGTCTGTGAGTGGCTGCTGTGGCTCGCTGCGTTTCAAGCCCGCTGACGACGCCTGTCCTCGGCTCTCTAGGAAGTAAGTGGCTGCTATGGCTCGCTGCGTTTCAAGCCCGCTAACGACGCCTGTCCTCGGTTTTCCAGAGAGTGAGTGGCTGCCGTGGCTCGCTGCGTTTCGAGCCCGCTGACGACGCCTGTCCTCGGCTGTCCAGTATGTGAGTGGCTGCCTTGGCTCGCTGCGTTTCAAGCCCGCTGACCACGCCTGTCCTCGGTTCTCCAGGAAGTGAGTGGCTGCCGTGGCTCGCTACGCGTCAAGCCTGCTGACGACGCCGGTCCTCGGCTCTCTAGTCTGTGAGTGGCTGCTGTGGCTCGCTGCGTTTCAAGCCCGCTGACCACGCCTGTCCTCGGCTCTCCAGTTTGTGAGTGGCTGCCGTGGCTCGCTGCGTTTCAAGCCCGCTGACGACGACTGTCCTCGGCTCTCCAGTATGTGAGTGGCTGCCGTGGCTCGCTGCGTTTCAAGCCTGCTGACGACGGCTGTCCTCGGCTCTCCAGTCTGTGAGTGGCTGCCGTGGCTCGCTGCGTTTCAGGCCCGCTGACAACGGCTGTCCTCGGCTGTCCAGTCTGTGAGTAGCTGCCGTGGCTCGCTACGTTTCAAGCCCGCTGACAACGGCTGTCCTCGGCTCTCCAGTCTGTGAGTGGCTGCCGTGGCTCGCTGCGTTTCAAGCCCGCTGACGACGGCTGTCCTCGGCTCTCTAGTCTGTGAGTGGCTGCCGTGGCTCGCTGCGTTTCAACCCCGCTGACGACGGCTGTCCTCGGTTCTCCAGGTTGTGAGTGGCTGCCGTGGCTCGCTACGTTTCAAGCCCGCTGACGACGCCTGTCCTCGACTCTCCAGAGAGTGAGTGGCTGCCGTGGCTCGCTGCGTTTCGAGCCCGCTGACGACGGCTGTCCTCGGCTGTCCAGTCTGTGAGTGGTTGCCATGGCTCGCTGTATTTCAAGCCCGCTGACGATGCCTTTCCTTGGCTCTCCAGGAAGTGAGTGGCTGGCACACTCCGCCCTTATCTAAGCTTGCTAATGACGTCTGTTTCGGCTCTACAGCATGTGAGTTGCCATTTACCTCCCTACGTTTTATGTTAGTCACACCCGTCTTTTTTCCCCCCTCTCCACTCATCATGATCATCCCTGGCTAACGAGCATGTGCGTGCATTATCTTCTTTCCGGCCTGCTAATTGGTGTCTTCCTTTGGTTCTCCAGTTTGTAAATGCCTTTATATGTTCACTCCACCTTAAATCTCACTTCTTTATCAAGTAATACAGGTTATGTCGCTGCCCACGATTAAAAATGTGTTATCTTCGTATTACAGTCATTTGTCCCTGGCTTATGACGTTTATCTCCCTAGCTCACCGTCACCACTCTTGGCCGCTATCATTTGGCGCTTGGTATTATTCACTTTATCGTTTATACAGCGCATTTAACCTTTATCAAAGCTATTATCATCATCTTGAAGCATGCCACTTCATTACGTCTCTCAAGCCTATCACCCAAATCAGCTTTAACCTGTGCGGAGCTCGACTATCGGGAGGCGAATATCGACTCCAAGATTCGACAGCACCTTACTACATCATCTTTTCAAGAGCACGAACTATCATGCTTTATTATGGCTATTGATATGGTTCGTTTGTTCTCGCATCTGTTAATATCTTGTCGAGCTTTTGGTGTTTCAGTCTTCAGTCACAAACACACGTGCATAGAAAAGACCATTGATTTCAACTGTTTTGGGAACCAGTATTCCCGTGCAATTTTATCTTATTACTGGAGTAGGAACAACACATGGAGGAATAAGCTTGTTGCTTAATAGTCCCAGATTTGTGGATTAGTTGAGCCATGTATGGTGTATTGTTGAAGCCAGAGAAAGTGTTTAAATTTGAACATATTCTGTATGTCCCTGCGTCGTGGTGACCACCAGGGTGGCGCTGGTGCTCGTGACCGGTAACCTGGGTGTCAAATACATTCATGGTGACACCACTGCTGGCCTGGTGTTGCACCCGTGTATGGTGGGTGAGCATGCAAATGTTTCAGATGAATTGGATCTTTTGCTCTCAGCACTCTGTCTTGCTGCCCACTCCCCTGTGACTTTTCACCTGTGTGTTCAAATTGCCCACCTACAGCATCTGAAGCACAGCGATGCATGCAGCTATCAGGAATGGTGTCCTCACCCTTGAGTAGGTAGAGAGACTTTAGAGTGGAGAGGGTGCACAAGTGAGAAAGAGAGTGAATGTCTATTCGCCTCCCTCCCCATAGGAGGGATTATATACCCTATGGCCTCACCATGTCTGGAAGCACAAAAAGTGATGAGTACAGGCATCCACAATATTGCATTTTTACATACACCTGACATAAATTACCACTTCGACTTAGCCATGAGGCTTTTTTTGCTCAGAGGCGAATTATGCCCAGTATAGTACATATCCTAACTACCATAATAGGAAAGCATACTTGCAGTAATGTTGTAACTGCTATAGATAAGGGCCTTACGTACTTATTACATTCCAACACTCCCCCTTGCTTAGTGCAGCTAATTAAAGCACATCTAAGCAAATAGCAAGAACCTCATGAGCGTTGGGGATGAGCATCAAGTGAGGGTTGCATTGATGAACAGCAAAGATGGACAGCATACTCACAGTGACAAGGGAGACTGTGGTGAGATACACTGAGCAGCTGGAAGCAGCAGAGGGGGATCTTGCAAGGGAAGCTAGAAGGTAGTTCTGGCGCACAAGCAGTGAGGAACTGATGTGGACCAGGAGCGTACAAGCTACACTACTTATACTTTACAGAGAGTGACACTGACACAAGGAGGGTAACATAGAGTCACGTATTACAAGGAGCATTGTTCTCAGTATGGGACAAGAGGAATACACAAAAAGAGAACAAGGCGATAAGAACAAAAGAAATCCAGACCAAGATGATATCATAGTGACATCACAATAAGGATAGAACAAAGGAAAGTGCAAAGACGCAAAGTACAATGTAAAGTCCAGAGAAGTCCGAATGATGTCATTGTACATGATGTCATAGATAAGAGTAAAGTCCGAAATTGTACAGATCATAATATCTAATCTACAAGTCCTATATATCTTATCTAAAGCAGTCCATGCTGCAAGTCCAGTCCGTCCAGAGCCGCTAAGTGCGCAAAGGTCACTTATCAACATGCATAAGAGTCAGTGAGACTACAACTGTCTCTAACATGTCTCATTAAGTTGTGAATGGCGATCATTAATGATATCTTCCAACTTGGAGTGTCATTACTATGTCCCCATCAGGGACAGGACATGTGAACTACCTTGCGGAGTTCAATAAGGCTTAGAGTCAGGTGTCTGCTAATGAAGCGACATCACACCATGTCTTAGGAGAGAAAACGGTGATTCTGCCCTGTTCTGTTCTTCACAAAGAAGAAGTGATGGACATGGAGGATGTAGAGAAACATATGCTCCGAAGAGCACACAAGCTTCTCTATAACTTCCTTCACGAATCACCATCATCAGACATGGTGTGCATGGGTGGCATATAGCCAAACTCTAGCCCTAGTTGTTCCCTGAACTTAAGGAACTTAATGTGACCCAGATTCTGAGTAAAAAGATTGGCAGGGTTCTCAGCTCCTTCAATGAAGAATAATTCTATCTTCTTTTCACAGATCACATCATGAATGTAATGGTGACGTAGATCAATGTGTTTGATCCATTTCTCCTGAACAGGATTAGAAGATAAGAATATGGAGCCTTGATTGTCTCCGCACAATGGAATTGGTCCAAGGTTTATTCCAAGCTCACTAAAGAGTGAGCGAATCCAGACCAATTGTCTGCTTGTATCACACAGTGACATGTACTCTGCTTCAGTGGACGAGAGCGCGATATATTTCTGCGCTCTAGAATTCCAGCAGAATACTCCATTTGCCATTTTTACTAAGTAGCCCATAGTGGACTTTCTGGTGACCAGGTCAGAAGCCCAGTCAGAATCTGCATATGCTATTATACCACTGTCGCTTTTGCCGTCAAAGACTAAAGCATAATTAGAGGTACCAAGTAAGTAGCAGCATATGTAAAGTGCATGCTTGTAATGGTCCTCAAATGAGTTGGCAGCAAACTGTGCCATTTTTGTAACAGCATAAGCAATATCTGGTCACGTACCAATCATAATGTATAGGAGAGATGTTACAGAACGATGATTAGGACACTTACTATACGGTCATGACTACGATAGTAAGCAGTAATTAGTCATGGACTTAGATCAGTCAGCACATTGTGCTAGCATGTGATTGCTAGCATGACTCATTACTAGGATAGCTGTAGTAGGGTTTGAGCTACTTACGCTATAGGATATCAGACTCATAGAGGAGCTTTAAAGCTACCTCTTATATGTATAAATAGTGGCCGTTGAAGA
The DNA here is from genome assembly GCA_021527035.1 of Lactarius vividus. Lineage (NCBI taxonomy): Eukaryota > Fungi > Basidiomycota > Agaricomycetes > Russulales > Russulaceae > Lactarius > Lactarius vividus. The sequence continues at coordinate 15,393 of JAKELG010000375.1, read as the reverse complement.
CCAAGATACACCATCTTGGTCTTCTTCCAAATACCACTTGTCTCTTTCCACTGTCGAGCCTTCGCGCTTCGCCCCTTGTGTTCCCTTGACCTTCGAGTCTAAGGCTGTCGCCATTTTGCATCACCAAGTCTTCGTCGCCTTAGTCTTTACCCTCAAGTCTCTTTGGATCACCTTAGTAGTATTCCAAGGAATACTAAGAACTTACGAGTATTGCCTCCAACACCGATAAGTCGTGAACGTTGTCATCAAGTCCAAGTCGGACTAACGCCGTGGTAGCGTAACATTAAGACCAAGATCCCCCAAACATGGCGTTCACTACAAGAGAACAGTGGAGGAACTTCAGACCCTACAGCCTCGACACAAGGGGAGAAAGATCAGTACCACGACAATTCCTAGGTGCAGCTAAGTGGAGAGAGTATAGAGGAGACACCGGATACTTCGTCGACTTCCCAGGAGATGCTGTCAGATACTGACCAGTTGAGTTCAACTACTCAAACTTCTGTTGGACGGAGGTTACATGGAACCCTATAGACAATCGGTGGGACGTTGTCAGACCAACCAGAAGACACTATCGCTGCGATATCGATTCAAGAGAACTTCATGGAGAAGACTGGGGATCGCTTGACGGAGACAGCAGCAGCGAAGATGAAGAGGAACAACCGAGAGAGCAAGCCCCCTTGGAATCAAGCCACGAAGAGCCCATAGAAGAACAAACTGCCACAGAAAGCGAAGTACGACCAGGAACGGGAGACAATTCAAGCCTGCTGGCCCATATAGCTGAGTCCCTACATATCACCATCCCAGAAGAAATTCATATTAGAAGCCCCATGACCACAGAGGTCCAGACCATGGATGTTATGTTTTGTCCTCGGACTGCCCAGCCCGGTTGTGAACTCTGACGTGCTCGTTATGACTCGGTATGTCAGTAGTAATACATCATGGACTTTGGATCTTGTTGCCTTGTGTTCCGGCTGACTGATGATTCCTATTGTTGTATGTGATGCGTCTTATGCCCCATCCCCGAGTTCTATTGTTGTACGATACGAGTATTACGTTGTGGATGACTGATTCCTAGGATCCCTGTCCTAGGATTTACGCTACTTACGCTATTGGCTACATACGAGTTCGAGCGGAGCTAGAACTGGCTCCCTTACGTGTATTTAAGCTCATAGTACTGCAGGCCAGGATCCCCATCTTGGTCTTCTTCGAATTACCACTCTCTACTCATCTTCTGTGCTAGGGACTTGCAGTGTCCCTAAGTGAGCTAGCTCTGGCATATCCTTTTGTGACCAAGGGGGATCCCTGTGACCTTCGTCCCCAGTTCCTTCGTGAATGGTGGATACGCCGACCGTCTCTTACCCGCCTGGTACCACGTGTCATCTTGTCTTTGAATATCTCAACTCCCGCACCGCAAGGCCTTACAAGGCTTACTACATTGTCGACCACCCCAGTTGGAGGTATATCCATAAAGTTCCCTCCATTCCCCCGAACGTCCCGCTCGACCTTCCCTTGTACACTTACCAAGACCACCTCGGAGCCTACCAGCGCCATCTGGCAGTGTTTCCCGACTCTCCCGACAACCATCGTTTCCGACCCGAAGGGAACCCATGTTACACAGACGCCTAAGTCAGGCCAACATCCATGGTAGACGTTACATTAAGACCAAGATCCTTCAACGTGGCTTCCACCGCAGTAACAACCCAAGATCTTTGGATCCCATTCCGACCATATCACATCGACCGAAGAGGGGAACGCAACGTCCCCAAACAATACCTCAAAGGAGCATTTTGGCAGACTGAACAAGGAGACCCAGGCTACATTGTCTCTTATACTTACAAAGACGGCACTACAGGACTCATCCCTGTAGAATTCAATTTCGAACACACCTGTTGGACTGAACTCAAGTGGGATGCGCTCCACTACAAACTACAAGTCGTCCGACCTGCAGGCTCAAGCCTTCACCTCGACATCCTACAAAGCGAAGTAACCACAAGAGATCAGTGGGGTCCACTCGACGGACCAGAAGAAGAACCCGTTCGATCACCCACACCCAAGACACCCACACCCAAGACACCCACACCTTCTCCATCACTCGCAAGCAACCCCGAGGAAATCTGTATCCTTGAAGCCCAAGCAGAAGAAGAAGAACTACAACTAGGATTAATAGCTGAGTCTATCCCCACAGACATGACTACCACAATCACCGAGCAACCCACCACGTTCCAGGAACCCGCACATATCAGTCGCGGAGAAGGACCACCACCAGGAGGACATGGAGGAGGCGGAGGAGGAGACCCCGAAGGACCTCTCTTCACAGGGCCAAACGTATCAGCTGGAACTAAGCCCGAAAAGTTCATGGGCAAGGAACCCCTGGTATTCACCGGAGACCGCACCAAGGTTCAACAGTTCCTCACTCAATGGGAACTATTCGTCGAAACCAACTACAATAACCCCACGTTTACTCTCCCATACCGCAAAGCACTGATCTTCCTCACCTATATCCAAGGAGACCACGTTAACAAATGGGTCCTGTCCACCACCAAATGGATCAAGGCGTATAAGGCCAAGCACGGACCATACAACAAATGGATCTGGGAAGCCATCGAGCTAGGCTTCTGCAACACCTTCGCCGATACCCTTGAAAGGGAACGCGCTCAGCAAGACCTCCAGAAGGGATTCCGAATGGAAGGGCAAGACATCGACTCCTACATCGCCAAATTCGAGAAGGCGGTGCGAGAAGCGGGATACCACTTTGACAATTCCCTAGTCCTCGACAAATTCACCAGCGGACTCCCAGTAGAACTCTATAAGAACACCTACAACTTCCACAGCCCTAACACCTACACCCAGTGGAAAGTAGCCGTCCTGGAACAACAGCGCAAGTGGATGCATCTGCAGACGCGTTTGGGGGGATGTAAACCCCCGGGATCCAGTAAGCCAGGCAACACTTCTCTCAGAACGTTCGACGCTCCAAACCGCCCCCAGCAGCCTTGTCAAGGATGGCAAGCATTCCGGAACCACCCAGATGCCATGGACACCACCCCAGGAAGAGTTCGCGCTCGCCTCGCAGGGTCGGAGGAAATTGACTACACCAAGCCGCCATACACCCCGCAGGGAGGGCACCCCCAAGGAAGAGGGATTGTAGACATGAAGAACATCAACTGCTACAACTGCGGAAAACTCGGCCACATGTCCCGCAACTGTCTCCAGCCCCGCTGCCCGCGCAACAACGCGAACTGGCAACCGCGCCAAGGACATGGGGCTTTCATCGAAGAAGTGCAGAGTGTGCATGAAGAACCCCTGATCCAATTCGACGAAGATGGTGGCAGTAGAGCCGCGGCGCCTGCACCACCACTGAGACACCGCAAGAATGGGCGACCAGCTGGATAAATGGAGTTCGAAACCTTGATGAAGAAGCCAGGGACTTGGTAGTCTGGGACTTGATGGGGCGAGAGGATTTTCAAAGCGCCTAAACCTGACGGCCTGGGTGAGGGCATTACGGTGTAATTCGGTGTTCATAACGCGCTATCAATCTATGCATGTTCCAGTTTCATTGCGTGCAAGTTACGCCATGGCCGACAAACAAGCATTAGTGGACTCCGGAGCCACTAACAACTTTATCCATCCGGACTTTGCAAGAAGGATGAGGCTAGGCCTCAAGGAATTAGACCATCATCAAAAGATCTGGAATATTGACAGCACGCACAACAAAGGGGGCAAGATTACCCACTGCGTGGATCTAGAAGTCGAGACGAAAGGAATCAAGAAGGACATGAGGTTCCTCGTCGCCGACGTAGGAGGGGAAGACCTTATCCTAGGATACCCATGGTTGGCGACGTTCCAACCCAGCATCCAGTGGGCATCCGCCACCCTTAATGAAGCTGAGTATCCAATCGTGCTTCGCACCATCAACCCTACCAAACCACACATAGACCCAGTCATCGCTCGATTAGTAGTACAAAAACTTCTACTACCAAACAAGCAGAAGATCGAACGCGAACTGAAGCAAGAATGCAGACTGGAGGAAGTGAAAGTGCGAGCCACTACCGCCACAGAACTGGCAATTGAAGCCCAACAGTACACCAAGAAGGCAGTCCCTGAGGAATACCAATGGCACGTCAAAATTTTCAGCGAAGAAGAATCAAATTGATTCCCCCTCTCGAAACCTTGGGACCACGCTATTGACTTCAAACCGGATGCACCCGACACCATCGACTGCAAGGTCTACCCAATGAGTCAAGCGGAAGACAAAGCATTGAAGGAATGGATCGACGAACAATTAAGCAAAGGATACATCAGACCCTCCAAATCCCCGTACGCATCATCATTCTTTTTCATCAAAAAAAAGGACGGAAAGCTACGTCCCATGCAGGACTACCGGAATATCAACAAATGGACCATACGCAATCAATACCCACTCCCTCTCATACCGGAACTCATCGCAGACCTCAGCGGGGCCTTCATATTTACCAAACTCGACATTTGCTGGGGGTACAACAACGTGTGCATCAAAGAAGGAGATCAGGAGAAAGCGGCCTTCAAAACGCGATATGGACTCTTCGAACCCACGGTAATGTTCTTCGGACTGACAAACTCCCCGGTGACCTTCCAGACCATGATGAACGAGATCTACAAAGACCTTATCGCCCATCACGAAAAGAAGGGGACGATTATAAGGGTATACATGGACGACATCGGCATCGCTACAAAGTCTAATGAACAGGCACACATTGATGCGGTACACGACATTCTGGATCTATTGGAACAAAACGACCTCTTTCTCAAACCGGAAAAATGCATCTTCCACGCTCCTAGCATCGATTACCTGGGGGTCATCATTGAAAAGGGGGTGACTCGCATGGACCCCGTCAAAATTTCCGGAATCAAAGACTGGCCCACTCCAAAAAACGTCAAACAGGTGCAATCATTCCTAGGCTTCTGCAACTTTTACCGCACTTTCATTCGAAATTTTGCCACCTATGCACGACCCCTCAACAAACTCACACGCAAAGAAGCTGAATGGACATGGACAACCGCAGAACAAGAAGCCTTTGACCAAATCAAGAACCTCGTCACGAAAGAACCAGTACTCGCACACACCAACCTAGAAGATCAATTCGAGTTGGAGGTAGATGCATCGGGATTCGCAGTAGGAGCGGTACTACTTCAACGCAAAGAAGACGGCAAAAGACACCCTATAGCGTATTACTTGAACACCCTTAGCGCCACGGAACGGAACTACGACATTTATGATCTGGAACTCCTGGCAGTCGTCAAAGCACTCAGGAATTGGCACCACTACCTAGCAGGATCCCCGCACAAGATCAAAGTATTCTCGGATCATATGAACCTACAATACTGGCGCTCCCCACAAAAGATAAGCCGCCGAGTAGCCCGGGAAGTACTAGAACTCTCTGAATATGACATTGAGATTCACCATATTAAGGGAACGGCAAATGGAAGGGCCGACGCCCTATCTAGACGCCCAGACTACGATCAAGGGGAAGGAGATAATGAACACGTCATGGTATTGCCAGATGAAGTCTTCGTCAGGGCAACCTCGTTGGACACCACGGAAGATCCGCTCCAAATCAACGCCACCATATCAGTGCAAGAAATGGAAAAGACCAACCCGATATACGCACAAGACGACAAAAAGATACGCCCATGGGTAGATCCACACGGTCTCAAACTGATAGAAGGCACATGGTACAAAGACGGAAGACGCGCGGTCACCGGAGGCCTTCATGAGAAACGAGAGATCATCAAAACGCACCACGACCCCCCCATATATGGACACCCTGGGATCAGCCGCACAATCAAACTCGTGGAACGATACTACTGGTGGCCTGGACTGCGCCAAGAAGTCATGGATTACGTCAAAGGTTGCGCCAATTGCCAAAGGATCAAGGTCAATACCAGGGCCATCAAGGCGCCACTGCGCCCAATATTCCCAAAACCCGAAGCTATGCTGTTCGAAACCATTGCCCTTGACTTCATCACTAAACTTCCTGTGGCACAGGACTGTGACACGATCCTCACGATAATGGATCACGATTGTACAAAGATGTCCCTGTTCATCCCCTGTCAAGAAGAAATATCGGCCGAGGGAACCGCCACCCTGTACGTAAAACACGTCTTTCCCTGATTCGGATTACCTGGCAAAATAATCAGCAACCAAGACCCACGATTCGCATCAAAGTTCACATGCGAACTGTGCAAAATCCTCGGAATCGAACAAAACATCTCAACAGCCTACCACCCACGTACGGACAGACAGTCCGAGCGCACCAACCAATGGTTAGAACAGTACTTGCGATTCTGGGTTAACGAACGACAAGACAACTGGATTCACTACCTCCCAATGGCTGAGTTTACGCATAATAACTGGCCTAGCGAAACCACTAAAGAATCCCTGTTCCAGCTCCTCATGGGGTATAACCCCCGCGCCGACTGGACCGACAGACCATCACCCATCCCACAAGTGGCGCTCAGGGTCAAACAGTTTAAGGAACTCTGCCAGCGTGCGCAATCACTGATGATCAAAGCGCAGCAGGGGTGGATCAAGGCCAAAGATACGCCCAAGTTCCAAATAGGGGATCAAGTGTGGCTGGAAGGACGCCACTTATGCACGCACCAACCAACAGCAAAATTAGCGGCATGATGCCACGGCCCCTTTAGGATCGTCCAGGTGATGTCCGCAGTCAATTACCGTCTCGAACTTCCCACGCAGTGGCAGATCCACCCAGTGTTTCATGTGGACCTCCTTACGCCCTATCGCGAGACACCCACGCACGGACCAAATTATCAGTGCCCACCACCGGATCTAGTGGGCGGCGAAGAGGAATATGAAGTCGAGAAGATTCTAGACTCTCGGTGGTTCGGCAGAAGTCGCAAATTGCAATCCTTGGTCAAATGGAAGGGGTACCCAGACTCGGACAACCAGTGGGTCGACAAGGATGATGTATTCGCAGACAACGCAATTCGGGAGTTCAAAAATTCCAACCCCGCTTGCGAAGTACATATAAGCGCAGGGAAATCCCAAGAGACGTCCCCATCTCCTTCTCCCACTACCACTAGTACTCATGTGCCCATCCTCCCCAGTCAACTTTCGCTATGTCGTCAACACCAAACTATCCGCACCTTACCAAGTACAATCCACGCCACCGTCACCCCTGTTGTCTACCCTCGCCCTTCACCAATGAGGAGATCGTCCTCCTTCCACCCCGTCATCCCGAGTTCCTTCACCGTCCCCCACTCTTTATTCCAAGACCAATCAGCCCAGTTGACTCGGGAGCAACTACGTCCCAACCAGAGCGCCTACTCCAGCGGGCGACAAACAAGGGTATGTACCCAGTTGTCCATCATCCCCACTGGGGCCCGACGAGGGCGGGGATCCGTACGACCCAGCCGAACGTCTCGAGGCGCATTCGTATCTGTGTTACACCACCCATCTCACCACGACACACTCGGAAATCCCCCCGCTATGCGGACCCACCGGGGAAGCTCTCACATTACCAACGCTGTCTCAATCTGCGCTTTGCCGCGATCAAGAGGAGGAACATGTGTCGGAGGCCGAGGATCGGCCGGAGACTCCCCCTCCAAGGGGGTATCAGTTCAATCGGGGAGTACATTACATTCCCTTCCAAATTCGAGACACTCAAGAATATCTTTGGCCCACCCGGTATACTCAGCTCATCCTCACCGCTGACCCCTTCGTTCTCGCCTTCCGGAATGGGAGTCATCAGCAGTACGGCAAACCTGTCCACGCCATCCCCTACTACGACCAACAGTCCGCTTCCCCCACTTACACCGACAACGACCTCACATTCCTGCTCTCTGATGCAGGACTAGTTGACTCGGTCGACCAGGCGCTCCTCCACATGAAGGACGCGACCCTCGTAGCCAAGGTGCATCGATACCGGTGCATGACCCTTGGATGGCGCGCCCAGCAGCATCGAGTAGCGGCGGAGCAGATGAAATTGGAGCGCATTGAGGTCGAGAGGAACAGGTGCGTTGCCCGACTCCAGTGAGCTCACGCGGTGGACCGCATCGAGAATGAGCGGGCCTCCCTCCATCGAGGACCCCGAGCCGAAGAAGATGCCGAGGAGATAGCCCAGATCCGAGCCCTGCACGAGCTCAGCACCAATCCCTTGGCAGTCATGCACGGTCAAGCTGGGGCTTGAACCTGAAAAGGGGGTGATGTTACGTTTTGTCCTCGGACTGCCTGGCTGTCACGGTCGGACTTCTGGGACTATTACGAGGTACGGGAATTGAAGTGGACGCTTACTATATGGTTATGACTATGTTAGTAAGTAGGGATTAGTCATGGACTTTACGCATCAGTCAGCACAAGTCGTACTAGCATGTGATAATTAGTATGACTCGATACTAGGATAGCTGTAGTAGGGTTTGAGCTACTTAGGCTATTGGTTACGACTCAAAGAGGAGCTTTAAAGCTACCTCTGAAATATGTATAAATAATGGCTCGCAAAGACCAAGACAAAGCATCTTGGTCTTCTTTGAAATACCACTCGTCTTCTACTCGACCTCCTCTAAAGGGGCCTTCGTGCTTCTCACCATTGAACTTCGTCTTCCTGACCTTCGCGTCTAGGACACTGGCACTTTCAGGTCGACAACTTGGGGTTGCCTTGGTACTACTCGGATGAGTCCTGTGAATTGCACTCGTCATCTTTTATGGGATCATAGAGACTCTGAAAGGGTCTCTTGAATCTGCTAAGTCGTGAACGTCACTATACGAGGTCCAAGTCGAACTAACGTCGTGGTAACGTTACATTAAGACCAAGATCTTCCAATCATGGTGTTCACCACAAGAGACCAGTGGAGAAACTTCCGACCCTACAATCTCGAAACTAGAGGAGAAAGATTGGTACCGCGAAGATTCCTAGGAGCAGCTAGGTGGAGAGAATACAGAGGAGACACCGGATACTTTGTCGATTTCCCAGGCGAAGCCATCAGATACTGACCAGTTGAGTTCAATTACTCCAACTTCTGTTGGACGGAGATTATGTGGAACCCCATAGACAATTGGTGGGACGTTATCAGACCAGCCGGAAGGCATTACCGCTGCGACATTGACTCAAGAGAACTCCACGGAGATAACTGGGGGTCGCTAGACGGAGATAGCAGCAGCAGTGAAGAAGAAGAAGAAGAAGAGCGACCAAGGGAACAAGTACCCTCGGAGTCAAGTCACGAAGAACCGGTTGAAGAACATACCGCAACAGAAAGCAAAATCCGTCCAGAAACCGGAGACGATTCAAGCCTATTGGCCCACATAGCTGAGTCCCTACACATCACAGTACCCAAGGAGATTCACATACGAAGCCCAATGGCCACAGTAACAGAAACGATGGCAACAGAAGAAGTGAGGCACATCAGAGAAGAAGCAGAAGCCATCCTGAACCCCATCAATCCAAACACGGGACATCGAATGATGGCGGACGATGCAGCAATCTTCCGAGCCATAGGGCCAGACCAACCAGACCCCCCAGAAGGACCACCACCACCACCAGGAGGACTCCCAGGAGGATTTCCAGGAGAAGGACCAACGGGTGGAGGTTTCCCAGGAGGCGGAAGACCACCAGGGGGAGGAGGACCACCCGGAGGTGGACCACCACTAGGAGCAGGAGCAGGACATGGGTCAGACAGACTATCAGGTGAACCTCCGACCGTATTCGATGGAGACCGCACTAAATACAAGGCCTTCCTTACGCAATGGCATGTATACTGGGGAATGAACCTGGATGCCCCCATTATGCAAAACGAGTATCGACGCTCCCTCCTCTTCTTGGGATATGTAAAGGGGGTCAACGTTAGTGAATGGACGCTAACCATACTCGAATGGCTGAATCGGGAAGTATGACGAGGAGTCAGCCAATACTCCCAAACCTTATGGAACCATGTCGCATCAGAATTTGCCAAAAGGTTCTCGAATATACTCGAAGAAGAACAGGCCCAAGCAGAACTACAGAAGGGAATCAAGATGACGGGAGAAGACATTGACGCGTACATGGTCCGATTCGAGCAACTAGCCAGAAAGGCTCACTATAACTTAAACCATCGCCAAACCATCGACCGGTTCACTGCGGGGCTTCCGCGAGCCCTATTCATGAAGGTCTACGAGTTGGATGAACCACACACGTTCGAAGACTGGAAAAGGTGCGCCCTGCAACGACAAAAGCAGTACATCCACATGAAGGCACGCCTCGACAACTTCAAAGCCAAGGCCCCCTCATCATCAGCACAACCCTGTTGGAGGCTGCAACCTCCTAACTGGGGACCACCGCGGGGACCACCACCGCCAAGGTACGACCCAAACGCAATGGACACCTCGGCCGATAGAACACGCGCAAGAGTAGCGGAAGTGGGAGACCCCAATAGACCCTTTGTTCCAAGGCCACAACGAGGAGGATATGGATGAGGAGGAGGACCTCCACCCCGAGACATGAGGACAGTCGTCTCCTACAATTGTAACCAGGCTGGACACTTCTCACGAAACTGCCCACAGCCACACCGAAGGACGACCATGAGTCGGATGACCGAAACCGACTATTATACACAGGAGGAACCACCTACGCAAGCTAGAGCAGCCAATACAGCACCACCGCAACAAAGAGCCAAGGACTGGCTAGCTGGAGTGGCAGGGGAAACGGATGACGTAAAAGACCTCATCCTCCAAGAAATGTGGGGAAAAGAGGGTTTTCAGAACACCTAAACCCATCGGCCTGGGTGAGGGCAGTCAATTGTAACTCTGTAATCATGACTCACTATCGATCTCTTCGAATTCCAGTCTCGATTCATACAAGTTACGCTATGGCCGACATTAAAACACTAGTAGATTCAGGAGCGACGGACAACTTCATACGTCCTTCGTTTGCCAAAAGGATGGGTCTGGGACTACAAGCCCTAGACTGACCAAAAAAAATATGGAACATAGACAACACAGAGAACAAAGCAGGCAGTATCACCCACTTTGTAGATCTCGACGTCCAGACTAACCAACGACAACAAAAGATGCGCTTTCTGGTTACCAACCTCGGCGATGAAGATCTGGTACTCGGCTACCCCTGGCTAGCAACCTACGAACCCACAATCAACTGGAGATACACCACAATACATGAAAAAATGCTCCCCATTGTCATCCGATCGATCAACCCCAACAACAAAGACCACGTCATAGGAAGCGTCATGACTGAAGAAGAAAAAAACGACGCCATGATGGAATTAAAAAGGGAAAGTTGCTCACACGCCACAGCCACGGAACTCACCATCGAAGCCAAACAATTCCAGGACAAAGTGGAACTCCCTCCGGCCTATCAACAGTTCGCGAAAATCTTCAGCGAAGAAGCATCCAACCGATTCCCCCCTTCTCGACCATGGGATCACGCCATAGAATTCAAGGAAGGCACCCCATCCGCAATCGACTGCAAAGTCTATCCCATGACCCAAGAAGAAGACAGAAAGCTCAAAGAATTCCTAGACGAACAACTGAAGAAGGGGTACATCCGCCCATCCAAATCTCCCTACGCATCATCCTTCTTCTTGATAAAGAAGAAGGATGGGAAACTATGACCGGTACAAGACTACAGGAAGATAAACGCTGTCACTATTTGCAACCAGTACCCCCTCCCTCTCATCTCGGACCTCATCACAGACCTCAGCCAAGCCCATACGTACACGAAACTGGACGTCCGCTGGGGGTACAACAACGTACGCATTAAGGAAGGAGACAAGCATAAGGCGGCATTTAAAACGCGGTATGGACTCTTTGAACCTACAGTCATGTACTTCAGACTCACAAACTCCCCGGCAACCTTCCAAACGATGATGAACACCATCTACCGAGACACCATTGCCAAACATGAAGCCAAGGGCACGACCATACGGGTCTATATGGATGACATAGGCATCGCAACTAGGGATCCAGCAGGACAACAGGAACACGAGAACGCGGTACGCGACGTACTACAAATCGCCATGGAACACAACCTCTACTTCAAACTGGAGAAATGCCTCTTCCACAAGCTGCGAATGGATTACCTGGGGGTAATCCTTGAAAAGGGGGTAACACGCATGGACCCGGTAAAAATCTCAGGCATCAAGGACTGGCTAACACCCACAAAGGTCCGTGACGTACAATCATTTCTAGGCTTCTGTAATTTTTACCACCTCTTCATCCACGGCTTCGCTACACACGCCAAACCCCTCAACAAACTAATGAGGAAGGACACGGAATGGAAATGGACAGAGGAAGAAGACAAAGCCTTCCAAAAACTCAAAGCCCTAGTTACAGAAGAACCAGTACTCGCTCACCCTAAACTCGATGACCCGTTCGAACTAGAAGTAGACGCCTTGGGATTCACGACAGGCGCGGTCCTACTCCAAAAGAAAGAAGACGGCAAGCGACACCCAATCGGGTACTACTCTGCCACACTTAACAAAGCAGAACGAAACTACGACATATACGACCTAGAACTTCTAGCAATCGTCAAAGCACTTAGACACTGGAGACCACTACTAGCCGGATCGCCACACAAGATCAAAATATACTCCGACCACATGAACCTCCAGTACTGGAAACTACCACAGAAAATAAGCCGAAGAGTCGCTAGGGAAGTACTTGAACTAATGGAGTACAATTTCGAAATTCACCACATCCCAGGCAAAAAGAACGGCCGAGCGGATGCACTATCCCAACGACCGGACTACGATCAAGGAGAACGAGACAATGAGAACGTGATCGTACTACCAGAAGAAATATTCGCAAGAACAACTGTAGTACAAGCGACACAAGACCCCCCTCAAACGGAAATACTCCTACGCTATTGGGTAGACCCACACCAACTGAAGTTCATCAACGGAGCGTGGTACCAACAAGGGAAGTACGTAATCACTGGATCACTGGACGAAAAATGGAGGCTCATCACTGCACACCATGACCCACCGGTACATGGACATCCTGGAATTACGCGAACCACAAGACTGGTAGAGTGAAGATACTGGTGGCCGGAGCTGAAACTGGACGTCCGAAATTATGTACAAGGTTGCGCAGACTGCCAGAGACACAAGGTCAATACCCGACCCACAAGAGCTCCCTTAGTACCTATTACACCCAGAGAGGACGCACTCCCCTTCAAAACCATCGCTCTTGACTTTATCACGAAACTTCCAGTGTCACAAGGGTACGACGCTATTCTAACCGTAACGGATCATGACTGTAGTAAGGCCTCGGTGTTCATCCCCTGTAATGAAGAAATCACGGCCAAAGAAACTGCTGGACTCTATGCCACCCATGTCTTCAGACGATTCGGACTACCGTCGAAGATCATCAGCGACCGAGATCCTCGATTCGCGTCGAAATTCACCAGGGAACTATGCTGAATCCTCGGAATACAGCAGAACATTTCGACGGCTTATCATCCCCGAACGGACGGACAATTGGAGAGAACCAATCAATGGTTAGAGCAATATCTCCGATTCTGGGCCAACAAGCGTCAAGATAATTGGGCGGCATTCCTACCCATAGCAGAATTCGCACACAACAATTGGCCCCACGAGGCAACAAGGAAGTCCCCGTTCTCGCTCCTCATAGGATACGATCCTCGCGCTGATTGGCTCGATAAGCCATCTCCCATCCCACAGATAACCATCAGGCTCAAACAGTTTCGAGAAGCCCGAAGAGAAGCCCACGACCTCATCAAAAAGGCACAATCCATGTGGGTCAAACACCGAAACACTCCCAGGCTTCAAGTAGGAGATTACGTATGGCTAGAAGGACGTCACCTAAGGACCAATCAACCTACCCCCAAATTGGCGGCACGACGGCACGGACCCTTCAAAATCACACGCATCCTGTCCCCAATCAATTATCAACTGGAACTTCCCACACAATGGAGCATACACCCCATGTTTCATATTGATCTTCTCACACCCTATCACGAAACGCTAATGCATGGAGAAAACTTCCAGCGCCCACCACCGGATCTAGTAGAAGGAGAAGAGGAATACGAAATCAAGAAGATTCTGGATCACTGGCATTTCGGCAAGAAACGGCGTTTACAATATTTGATCAAATGGAAGGGATACCCCGACTCGGAGAATCAGTGGGTCGATAAGGATGACGTATTCGCGGACGAGGCACTAGCTGAGTATCAACATTCCAATCCCCCGCTCGACGCGAGACTTAAAAGCCAGAAAGACATTGTTGAAACCCCCATCATCTTCTCTCTATCACTCTGGCTTCCTCTCATCCTTACTCGCAACAATGTCCGTTCCCTCTGCCGCAGATGCCATTGCTCACGTTGCCTCAAACACGGGCCCCGTCACCAGTCAAGAGCTCATCACGGCTCTGCAAAGCCTCGTCCCCGCCAAACACACCGCCGACACCAGCAACGTCGCCAGCTGGTGGCTCGTCACTGAGGACGGACAGCGCCTCAACACGGTCCCGCTCACGACGCCCGAGGTTAACAGGCTTCATGCAGCTCTCTGCGACAGTGAGGAGTCCTCACCTCGACCTCTCCCAGTCCGAGTGGAGCAGTGGGTCGAGGAGCCCATCACCAGCGACATTACGATGGCAAGAATGGAAGCAGGAGGAGAAGTGGCGGCAAGTGGCGGAGGACTGGAAGAGGGAGCAACTTCGGAGGGTGACCGAATGGTGGTCGGAGATGATGGAGAGGCGGAAACAAGGGGCGGTAGAATGCATGAGACGATACTGGAGCAGGCGCGGGGCAGCCTCCAAGACTACTACCCAGATGAGCACCCGCTCATTGTCACTGCCACCGATACTGATGACCCCCGCAAAACCCCCTATGCATGCGATACCACAGGGTGCCCGTTGTATTGAGGAGGAGTCCGAGTTGACGCTCCTCCCCTCTTCCCCTCACTCCAACTCCGACACCGCACCGTAGGGCCGCCCCCCTCACGGTTACAAGTACAACCGGGGAGAGGACTTTGTCCACTACCCCATCACCGACGGGCAGGGACGCACACGCCAAGCCACCTATGTCCAAACCATCATGAATGCGGATCCGCTGGTGTTGGGATTGGTGGAAGACAGCGAGAAGGTGTACTCCAAGCCGCTGTATGCCGAGCCGCAGGTCCAGGCCTGAGGTAAGCCCCATTATCCTCAAGAGGACCTCATGGTCTTCACCGGCAGATACCACGACTGCCCTCGCTTCGATCACGCCCTCGAGGAGCTGCACGATGTGAGCCTCAAGGTGGAAGTCCATCGCTACCGGTCTTACGCGTACAAGGCCGAGCGCATGGAGCAATGGCTTCATCAGCTGGCCGCCACGTTAGGAGGCATCAAGGGCGAGCTGGCACACAGCAAGTTCCGCCTCGAGATGGCGAACACACTAGACCACGTAGAAGAGG
>JAKELG010000374.1:0-36314 GCA_021527035.1 Lactarius vividus | reverse complement strand
CTGTCTCGTGGTGACACCAGATGACCCAATATGAGTCACCTTGTGAGAAGTAGGGGGTGGTAATGCAGCAACAGAGGCAATATGCAAGTGCTGTGGAGCACGTGCAGGTGCCTTGCCCTTCCCTTTAGCCTTGCCTTTTCCAGAACCTCGCCCTCCGCGCTGCCTGTTAGGCTGCTGCTGGGTGGACGGGCCAGGGGCGCTAGGCTGCTGCGACAAAGAACCCTGCTTTGAGAAGCGAGGGTCTGTGCGCTTCCGCTTAACGGCAGAGAGCTTCTGCACGTTATGAGCGGCCTTATGCTGTCCGCGATTAGTTTCAGTCTCATATTGGCTCTCAACACAAGCCGATACAGTAGTGAGCTGAAGATCTGCCAAGGCAAGATTATTGCACATGACAGGAATGAGGTGCTCCCATTTCTGGGGTAAAGCAGACATTGCAATGAGGGCTTGCAGCTGTGGGCGGATAGCAAGGGTAGTGGCGTTAGCACCAGTACCAACAGTGACTGCTCCAAGACGAGCAAAAGCGGGCAGCCATCTTCTCAAACTGAGGAGCGGGATGCTGATTAGTGTTGAACGAATAGAGATGGCTTCTTTGAAGTCCTTGTAGATGCGGGGCATAGAGACCGCACCATACCAGTCCTTCACGGAGTCCCAGAGCGCCTGAGAAGTCGCTCCGGAAACTGCCTGCTGAATAGCAGGTGAAAGGCGTAGGGTAAGATTACCCCTTGCCATCTCATCGCATTTCATCCAAGCCGCTCTATCAGCGGCATCAGCAGCAGGAGGTTGAGGGATGGTGCCAGCAATGTAGCCCCAGAGCCCTTGCGACATGAAAAAGGCGGTCATTTGCGTAGACCAAGAGGCCCAGTTAGAGCCATCGAAAACAGGGACAAGTGTAGTGAGTTGGGACGACATGGTAGTAGAGATCTGTTGGCTTTAAGGACGTCAGCATTGTCTTACAATACTGAGCGAGATGAAAAGCCAATATTAGTCCCATACATGACCTGAAGGTCAATACTATAACATTGTACCGGTTTTTGCAGTCTACCCAGATAGCCGCTCTAGCTGATATAGAACTGCTCGACATCACCCCAAGGTTATCATGTGCAGCACCTCAAACTTAATTGAGGTTGTTCACATGGCCTTGTTTAGGTAGGTGAGCGGTCTGGTCTGTGTTGTTACGATTTTCCCTTCTATTTCCCATGGACGCCTTCGTTCCTTACTTCTTATTCCTATGCCCCATCTTGTTACGCCCATAACTCATCACGCGCCCAATCGTTTCCCATGATCTCTTCGCTGCACGATACGCCCTCACGCCCCCTTCCTTGTATATCAAAGTTCACGGCGCTCCGGTCTCAGCTGACTCCCACATGACCCCGCGCAATCACTGTACTTCCTACTATAGTTCTGCCTTTGTTCTGCTTTTACTCAGGACTCCACGTATTGCGCCATATGTTTGTTGTGTACAAACATCCTGTACTAGTATATAAGTCGCACGCTACCTAGCTTGTACGGTAGACTTGACTTCTTGTGTAATACCACATCGTTGTCAATCCACGAACGACTTTGGCTCGCTGTTTCGCTTGAGCACGACTTTGGTTCGCCGTTGCGCTTGAACCCCAGAACCCCCGATTACCACTCGCGTGTCTGAGGAGACCGTGTAGTGCTTATTCATCATCGAACTTGGCCTTAACCGGCTAACTCACGTCCCGTTACCTCGGCTTGAACGACTTAGTGACGTGCACGTCGCACATAACGTTCCTGTGGTAACGTTACATTAAGTCAAGTCTCGCAACCCTGGCGACTAGTAGGAGTCGCACGAAATTTCAGAAGCAGTACATCGATCGGTATTCAACCGACGAACTCTCCGACCACGAAAAGGGCGCAGTCGTTTGGGAAGAAATCAACAACCAAGAGGGGTACTTCATCTTCGACGCAACAAGCCAAAGATACCACCAAGTCCACTACTTCGACGACATTCGCATTTGGGCTTACATTGACTACGACCCAAAGCAAGGACAGTGGTACGCATACAAACCTGTCCCTCCACAATTCGGCGCAGGACCCCTCGGGTCAACCAACATCACCGGTATTAACGTCGACCCAGACGAATCAACCACCCTCACCCCAATACAGCCCACGATGGCCACCAACACTCAGGTCGCCACCAGCCTTACTACCGCGGGAACCTCCGGCTCGGGCGGTGGAGGAGCACATGCTACAGGAAGTCGACCGACTGCTCAGACGAGCGGAGCGACTCATAGCTCTAGTACCCAACCGCCGACGGGGTCGAGCAGTGGCCCAGCTGCTGGACCTAGTGGAGGCATACATGGTAGCGGTGGAGGCCCACCGGGCGGCGGTGCCCCTGGTGGCGGCGGAGGCGGTCCAGGTGGAGGAGCCCCTGGTGGCGGTCCCCCAGGAGGAGGTGCAATCCCCATGGCCCATCCCGGGGCAATACCAGCACCGGGAGGGGGCAAACTTGGGGGCAACCCACCACCCATCTTCGATGGAAACCGAGAGGAGAGTCGAAACTTTCTTCGATCCTTTCGAATTTATCGAGGGATGAACCCAACTGTGGACCAGCTCACAGTACCCTACTCGCGAGCCATGACTTTCCTCTCCTATATGAGGGGACATCTGGTGGACGATTGGGTAGATGAGCAAACCGCGTGGTTAGACACCCAAATCGCAGGAGGAGTACTGCACAACGAAGAAAATCTATGGAACACGGTCCTTGACCGGTTCACGAACGCCTACACAGACACCACCGAACGAACCAGAGCGCGCCAAGATATCGACAAATTGAAGATGATTGGCGAAGACATCGACACGTACATCGCAAAATTCCAGAACCTCACGACAAAAGCCGGCTATAATCCAGACGAAGCTAACGTCATTGAGAAATTCCAAGCGGGACTCCCCGACAACCTCGTAATCAACGCTATACGCTTCCAACACCCAGTTACGTGGGACCAGTGGAAAGACGCGGCACGGCTTCAGCAAGCTGAATATCTTATGCTAAAGCCTCGCCTCACGCGTAACCGACAAAACGAGAAACGGGGAGGTCACACCCGAGATCAGTGGGTCCAAGCCCTTAACAAGGCGCGTGACCCAAACGCCATGGACATTAGCCGCACTAGAGCCCGTGCCACCCTCACAGACGCTGAAAAGCAAAGGCTGGTCGCGGAGGGGAGATGTTTCCGATGCGGAGAAAAGGGTCATGTGTCGCGTAATTGCCCACAAAAAGGCACTCGCGCTGCTCAGACCACAAGCGACGGAGGAGCGCCTCCTCCCGTCCCCATTACCCCCACAGTACCGCCTCCCCCCCTCGTTACTCGAGTCGCCATATCAGCAAACCGCGTACTGTCGAATGATGAAGCGGCTGACGCTCAGATCGCAGCGCTGGCCGCTCAGCCAAAAGAAGTGCGGGACCTCCTGGTGGAGAAGCTTTTTGGAGGAAAGGATTTTCCGAACGCCTAAACCCGTCGGCCTGGGCAAAGGCGTTACACGTGTACTATAGCAGATATCGATCCATGCGAATCCCAGTTCTTTTCAAATCTGCAAACGCGACGGCCGAACGACAGGTCCTGTTGGACTCTGGAGCAACCGACAACTTTATTTGTGCGGAACTGCTCAAACGAACGCATCTCGGAACCCGACCCGTCTCCGCTCCCATCACTATATGGAACGTTGACGGAACTTACAACCGAGACGGCGCGATAACCCAGTACACCGATTTAGCGGTGCGGACTGGTGAGCGCACGAAGACGCTTCGTTTCCTGGTTACCAACCTAGGAAAGGACGAAGCGATCCTGGGCTACCCCTGGTTCTCGGCCTTCGAGCCTGAGATAGAATGGAGGAATGCCACGCTGAACGAAGACTTCCAACCGGTCGTGATCTCCAGCCTGAACCTTCAGAGCGACGCAATGCCACTAGAGGCCGCCATCAAGGCCTTGCAGGCATATGAGCTCGACGAGGAGGCATGGGAGCAGGTTGTGAACGAAGAACCGGAGCCAAGGATTGCCTTCCTGCGGAAAACAACGACGGCATCAGAACTCGCACAACAGGAAGCGGCAAAACGACGGGCTCGAACGTTTGAGGAAATGGTTCCTCCAGAATACTGGTCACACCGCAAGGTGTTCAGCGAAGAAGCGTCACATCGATTTCCCCCGTCCCGCGTATGGGACCACGCTATCGAATTACTCCCTGACGCACCCACCGCACTCGACTGCAAGGTGTACCCACTCACTGCAAACGAAGGAGAGGCGCTTACGGCCTTCCTGAACGAACAACTAGAGAAGGGGTATATTCGCCCCTCGAAATCCGCCTACGCGTCACCCTTCTTCTTCATCAAAAAGAAGGATGGAAAGCTGCGTCCGGTACAGGACTATCGACGTCTCAACGAACTCACCATAAAAAACCACTACCCCCTCCCGCTTATTCCCGAACTCGTCGATCGCATCCGAGTAGCGCGGCTGTACTCAAAATTGGACATCCGATGGGGTTACAACAACGTTCGCATCCAAGAAGGAGATGAATGGAAGGCGGCATTCAAAACCAATCAAGGCCTGTTTGAACCACGCGTCATGTTCTTCGGCCTCACTAATTCCCCATCCACCTTCCAAACCATGATGGACACTATCTTCCGCGACCTCATCCTGACGAATGAAGTTGTTGTCTACATGGACGACATCCTTGTCGCCACCGCAGACGACAAACAACACCATCGGAAAGTCCTCCATGAAGTACTACGACTCTGCGAAGCACACGATCTCTATGTGAAACCGGAAAAGTGCGAGTTCGAAGTCTACGAAACAGAGTACTTAGGCCTCATCATTGGTCACGGGCGGTTACGAATGGACCCCGTCAAAGTCCGAGGAATCCGGGAATGGCAACCCCCAAAAAGTCTCAAAGAAGTTCGCGCGTTCTTAGGATTCTGCAACTTCTACCGGAGGTTCATACGAGGATTCTCGCAACTCGCCCGACCCCTTCACGACCTCACAAAGAAGGAGACCCAATGGCACTGGGGTGACACGCAGCAGAACGCCTTTGAAGACATCAAAAGGCGCATATGCGAAGAACCAGTACTCCTATTCCCAGACCTTACCAAACCGTTCGAACTAGAGGTTGACGCGTCAAATGTCGCGGTCGGAGCAGTGCTAAATCAGCTAGGGTCCGACAAAAAGTTCCACCCGGTAGCATTCCACTCCGAATCATTTACAGAGACGGAACGAAACTACGACATCTACGACAGGGAGTTACTAGCCGTGGTTAAAGCACTACGAGCGTGGAGAACATACCTCGTAGGATCCCCTCATAAAGTCATTATCCACACCGACCACGCCAACCTCCAATATTGGAAAGAACCCCGGAAGATCAACCGAAGGATCGCGCGCGAGTTCCTAGAATTATCAGAGTACGATTTCATCCTGAGACACGTAGCCGGAACGAAGAACGCGCGCGCAGACGCCCTGTCCAGGCGGTCGGACTACGAGTCCGGCGAAGGGGACAACACTGACGTCATCGTCCTACCAGCGGAAAGGTTCATTCGAGCCACCCAAATGTCATTATGTGATATGGACATTTGGTCCCGGGTGGCTCAGAACGCTGGTAAGGAGGAAGCGGCACGATGGGCCGAACACCATAACCTCAAGCAGCACGATGGGCTGTGGTGGAAAGATGACGCATTAGTCGTTGTCGGGGACAACGATCTTAAGCGGGGGGTAATCACTCTCTTTCACGACTCTCCAAGCATGGGCCACCCTGGAATTGCCAACACACGCGAACTAGTACGACGCGACTACTGGTGGCCCACTATACGAGAAGATGTCGAAGAGTATGTCAAAGGATGTGCCATATGTCAGGCCAACAAAATTAACCCCCACCGACAAAAACCCCACTTATTCCCCATATCCACCGACCCGGAGGCAGAACCATTCGAAGTCGTTTCTATGGACTTCATCACCAAGCTACCTCCGTCCCAAGGATTTGATTCCATCCTTACGATCACCGACCATGACTGTTCGAAAGCTGCGATCTTCATACCGTGCCATGAAACCATCACAGCTGAAGGAGTAGCACGACTATACCTTCAACACGTATACCCACACTACGGAATACCTCGCAAGCTCATCACCGACAGAGACCCACGATTCACGTCCGCGTTCATGAAAGGATTGTGTAGCACGCTGGGAATACGGCAGAACATTTCCTCCGCATACCACCCCCAAACGGATGGCCAGTCGGAACGCACCAATCAATGGCTGGAACAGTACCTACGTCATTGGAGCAACGTTCAGCAGGACAATTGGGCGGAAGCACTTCCGGTGGCACAATTCGCGCACAATTCCTGGCCAAACGCAACCACAAAGCACTCCCCATTCTCGCTCATCATGGGGTGGGAACCACGAACAACATGGGTCTCAAAACCTACGCAAACACCGTCAGTAGACCAACGACTGGAGGAAATGGTTGTACGGCGACAGCACGCGCAAGATTGCATTAAGCATGCGCAAGACCTCATGGCCAAGAAGGGAAGAACCCGCTTCATCCCTTACGCCGAAGGGGCCCAGGTTTGGCTAGAAGGAACGAACCTGAGAACGTTCTACCCCACCGCAAAACTAGCCCCTAAACGTCATGGCCCGTTCCGAATCAAGAAGGCCTTATCGGAAGTGACGTACGAGTTGGAGCTACCGGTCACATGGAAGGATACACCCAGTGTTCCACGCGAACCTCCTCACACCATATAAGGAGACGGAACTACACGGGGAAAACTTCCCACGCCCTCCCCCTGACCTCGTGGACGGAGAAGAAGAATTCGAAGTGGAGCAGATCATGGGATCGCGACTCCACGGACGTGGGCGCAAACTACAATTCCTAGTCAAGTGGAAGGGCTTTCCCATGAGTGACAGCTCCTGGGAACCAGCTGACCACGTCAAACATGCGCCAGATGTAATCGCCGACTTCTATCGCCGCAACCCAACGGCCGATGGAGTAGGGAGAAAGCTATAAAGAAGACGGGGAGCAAAAGACGATTTCCATATCCCCACCTACCATGACGACTCCCACTTCCAACACTGCCCCAGCCAATGACCGCCCACGGCCCCCATCTGCTATCATCCTCGAACGTCTTACAGTTCCCTTCGCAGTCCGAAGGGATTCCAACCCCCTTCAGTAGCTCGAACTCCATACTCGGTGGTCCCGTCTCGACCCCCCACTCCCGTGCTAGCCATCGCCCTCAACGTTTCACCGACTAGTCCCACACCCCCTCCTTCGTCCCCGCCACCACTCGAACCGGCAGTAGCTCCCCTCCTCGAGGCTCCCCCGGGTCTTACACCAGTCGTCCCTATGTCGCAACTAGCTTCGGAACTCCCCCATCCCTACTCTCTGACACCAGCTATACCCCCGCGTCGACTCAGGCCCGACCCTCGTCTCGCATCTCTTGATGATGACGAGGAGCCGATCGATGAAGGGGACGACGAAGAATCCGACGACCCGGGACTGCCATTCTTCCTTAACGCCCCTGACACCCCGTTCTTCTTCCCCCTCATGATCCCTTTGGAAGACGACATCACGAAAGTCCTGGCGAAGTACATCTACTATCGTCGGGACTATCGCGAGATCGTTGGAACCTTGGGGAGAGGTAAAGCGTGCTACTGTCAAGAAGTCTACTTGTCTACACCCCGTCCTACGGCTATGCACCCCGCTATCTCCCCTCATCAGCTCGCTGTCTTCAGTCCGCAAGATCCTCGCGCCGTTACCATCAATGAGGTCCTGAGCGAACTCAAAAACCCCCGCCTATCGGCGGAGGTTGCGAGGTTGCGACAGTGCCTCGGGGACAAGATCGCCCTGGACGCGCGTCGGGCGGACCTACGACGGCTCGAGCAAGAAGCTACGCGGGATCAGTTCCACCTAGATACCACGCTGGAGGGCATCACCAAACGCCTGCAATATGCAGGCGCCATCCCATTGATAACCGACAAGTTTGTCGAGCTGACCACCCGCCCGATACGCCCTCGACATCTCCGCCCTGAGCTCCCTCTTGTACCACGACCTGGTGGGCCAGTCGAGATGCCCCGCCTTATGGACGGGCCCAGCCGCACACAGAAACGACGAAAGTGTTATCTGTGCAAAAAGCGGGGTCACAAGATGAGTGAGTGTCCGAAGTCGACCACCACTTGGGGTGTGCACATGGTGCGCGAGCCGAGCCCATGAGTCGGCTAACTGTCTTATCCATCGCCTCGCGCCCATCACTCCGGCGTTTGAGGAACCCTCGGAGCGCCCTCGTTGGTGCGGGAAGTGTCTGAGGTTCGATGCGCGGCACTGACGAGATTGAGTGCCCGCAGTACGAAGCGTGTAGGCGGTGCGGAGAGCGAGGCAGGTATTTGTTCCTGCGCCGACATGTATGCCCGGTGGATGACCGGGACGACGAGACTAATGACCCCAGCGCTGACGTGTACGACTACGTCGGCAGTGACTGAAGTCGTGGCGACTTCAGGTCTGACAGGGGGGTAATGTTACGATTTTCCCCTTCTATTCCCATGGACGCCTTCGTTCCTTACTTCTTATTCCTCTGCCCCATCTTGTTACGCCCATAACTCATCACGCGCCCAGTCGTTTCCCATGATCTCTTCGCTGCACGATACGCCCTCACGCCCCCTTCCTTGTATATCAAAGTTCACGGCGCTCCGGTCTCAGCTGACTCCCACATGACCCCGCGCAATCACTGTACTTCCTACTATAGTTCCTGCCTTTGTTCTGCTTTTACTCAGGACTCCACGTATTGCGCCATATGTTTGTTGTGTACAAACATCCTGTACTAGTATATAAGTCGCACGCTACCTAGCTTGTACGGTAGACTTGACTTCTTGTGTAATACCACATCGTTGTCAATCCACGAACGACTTTGGCTCGCTGTTTCGCTTGAGCACGACTTTGGTTCGCCGTTGCGCTTGAACCCCAGAACCCCCGATTACCACTCGCGTGTCTGAGGAGACCGTGTAGTGCTTATTCATCATCGAACTTGGCCTTAACCGGCTAACTCACGTCCCGTTACCTCGGCTTGAACGACTTAGTGACGTGCACGTCGCACATAACGTTCCTGTGGTAACGTTACATGTGTACTCCTCTAGAGTACAATATTGGGTTGCTAGTAGCCAGGGAGCCTCCTTAAGGTCTAGTGCCCTGCAACCACACGGGTCCCCTCTTTTCAAAGGTGACGCCGTGGTGGGCGGTGACCAAGGTGCAGCTCTATCAAGGAGCGCAACGGCAAACCCTGTAGCAGGGCCCATAACCTGAAGTGCAGCAATGCACGCAGCTATCAGGAATGGTGTCCTCACCTTTGAGTAGGTTGAGCGACTATAGAGTGGAGAGGGTGCACAAGTGAGAAAGAGAGTGAATCTGTATTCGCCTCCCTCCCCATAGGAGGCATTATATACCCTATGGCCCCACCATGTCCGGAAGCGCAAAAGTGATGAGTACAGGCGTCCACAATATCGCGTTTTTACATACACCTGACGTAAATTACCACTTCGACTTAGTCATGAGACTACTTTTCACTCAGAGGCGAATTGCGCCCAGTATAGTACGTATCCTAACTACTGTAATAGGAAAGCATACTGGCAGTAATGTCATAACTGCTATAGATAAGGGCCTTACGTACTTATTATGTTCCAACAACATGGCCCCTACGACGACTGGATTTGGCAAGCAGTAGAACTCAGGTTCAAGAACACATTCACCGACACCTTGGAAAAGGAACGCACCCAACAAGACCTCCAGAAGGGATTCTGTATGGAAGGGCAAGACATCGACACTTATGTGGCCAAGTTTGAAAAAGCCATACACGAAGCTGGGTATCGATTTGATGACTCCCTGGTACTCAATAAATTCACCAGCGGTCTTCCCGTAGAATTGTACAAGAACGCCTATAACTTCCATAGCCCAAACACTTACAGTCAGTGGAAGGCAGCAGTACTTGAACAACAGCGCAAGTGGATGCACCTCCAAACTCAACTCGGAGGGCGCAAACCCCTAGGAGGGTCTGGCAAACAAGGGAACACATCCCTGAGGACCTTCAACACGCCAAACTGCCTGCAGCAGCTGCATCAGGGATGGCAGTCATTCTGTAATCACCCTGATGCCATGGACACCACTCCAGGCAGAATCTGCACTAGACTCACGGGATCCGAAGAGATCGATTACAGGCATCAGCCATACACCCCTCAAGGAGGAGGGACAGGAGGACACCCACAGGGCAGAGGAGTCATTAATGCTAAGGACATCATCTGTTACAACTGTAACAAACCAGGTCACTTCTCATGCAATTGCCTGCAGCCATGCCACCTGCGCAACAATCAGAACTGGCAGCCATGCCAAGGACATGGCGCCTTCATAGAAGAAGTCCAGAGCGTCGCTGAAGAGCCACTTATCCAATTCAGCGATGATAACGGCAGCAGCCGAGGTGCCTGCACCACCACTGATACGTGTTACGCTCCATAGGGCGCACTTCGGGAGATCGCACTCGACCGGTCTTCAGGGGTTCCTAACGGCCTTGGTGTTGACTCACTCTTGTTCTGTCGCTTGAGCTAGCGCTAGCTGTCGTTCTTGGTCTTCGAGAATAAGTCCGAAACGGACAATCTGTAGGACTCGGATAGCAACGAAAAGGTAAAAGAAAAGAATGACTTTGCTCGTATACGCTGAGCTTGCACGCTCAATCAATCGGTCACGTGATGGAAGGGGAAGACACTGCTATAGCAGAGGGACTGACTCCGAGGTCTGCGTAGGGTACGGACGCCGCTGTGATGCTGGACCAACTCCGAGGGCACGTAGGGCAGAGAGAAGGAGGAGTGGATTGAGAGCAAAGGGGGACTGGGGACTACTCGGACTAGGTTGTACGGAAGATACAAGAAGTCAAAGCTACCGTCTAAGGTCGCTTCTACGTGCTACTTATACTCGTGAGGGGAGCTATTGGAACTCAGCTGAAACCCTAATACAACGGTCCTAGGAATGCTGCGGAAACTGCGGAACTGCGGAAAACACATGTCCAACGCCACTGATGGTGGCTGAAACATACAGTCTGTTACGTCTACCACGGACGTTGGTCTGACTTAGACGCTATTGTGACGTGGGTTCCCTCGGGGGTAGAATCTGTGATTGTCCGAGTGCTCTGGGAAGACTGCGGGGTGGGGCCAATACGTGCCTGTGGAATCCCTGTAGGTATACAACGTCTCTTCTACTGGGACGTTCGGGGGGGGACTAGGGACTTTGCGGATATACTCCCAGTCGAGGTTGTCGACGATGTAGTAGCAATGAGTGGGTCGAGCGGTGCGAGAGTTGAGATACTCGAAGACAAGGTGACACGTGGTACCAGGCGGGTAAGTCACGGTCGGCTGATCTACCATTCACACGGGAAGATGGAGATATGGTCACGGGGATCCCCTCTTGGTCTCGAGAGGATATGCCGGAGCTAGTTCACTTAGGGATTTCTGCAAATCCCTAGCACTGGAGACGAGTGGAAATGGTGGTATTGGAAGAAGACCAAGATGGGGATCCTGGTCTGTCGTACTATGAACTTAAATACAAGTAAGGGAGCTAGTTCCAGCTCCGCTCGAACTCGTAGGTAGCCAATAGCGTAAGTAGCGTATTCTAACAATAGAATGCGCAGTCGTCGTCGTAATCCGAAACGCGTACAACAATAGAACCTCAGTCAGCAAGCTCAATCACAATCACGTACAACAATAGGAGTTATCAGTCAGCATAGCATATGGTGGTAAGATCCGAAGTCCATGACGTATTACTGCTGACGCGTCGAGTCATCACGAACGTGTCAGAGTTCACAACCGTTTCGGGCAGTCCGAGAACAGAACGTAACACAGTCCATGGGCGCATCAAGCCACAGGGATGAGGCACGGGAAAGTCAAGACAAATACAGTAACGGATCACAAACCAGGCACAATCGATAACACACGTTCCAATCCAGGCACAAGCTCATCTGGACTCTTCTGGTGCGGTCTAGGCCAGGTCACGTGCCAGGGTCACGTGACGGGCAATGACGTCATCCGGCGCTAATCTTCCGGTCTTTGAGGTGGGTCTTGGGGAAACATATACTGGGTAGCCAGTATAGCTGCGCGCAGGTGTAGAGCGCGACTTTGGTGGAACTTCCAGAGGCGTTCTCTAGCCTCAGCTTCTTCGGCTGCTTGCGCTTCGGCATCCAAAGGGTCTTTTGCTGGACTCCAGGCAACGAACTGCACGGGAGACGAATCTTCTGGGTCACGTGGTGGCATAGTGGCGCGTTCCGAAGGGGCAAACGTAACAATACGCCTCAAGACTGGGCTACCAGTTGGATAAACGGAGTTCAATCACTGGACAAAGAGGCGAAGGCGCTGGTGATGAGGGACCTAATGAGTCAGGAGGATTTTCAAAGTGCCTGAACCCAATGGCCTGGGTGAGGGCATTACACTGTAACTCTGTGTTCATAACGTGCTATCAATCTATGCATGTTCCAGTTTCATTGCACGCAAGTTACGCCATGGCCAACAAACGAGCTTTAGTGGACTCCGGAGCCACTAACAACTTTATTCATCCGGACTTCGCACAAAGAATGAGGCTAGGCCTCAAAGAACTAGACCACCACCAAAAAATCTGGAATATTGATGGTATGCACAACAAAGGAGGAAAGATAACTCACTGCGTGGACCTTGAAGTCAAAACCAAAGGCATCAAAAGGGATATGAGATTCCTCATCGCTGACGTAGGAGGAGAAGATATCATCCTGGGATATGCCTGGCTCACCACATTCCAACCAAATATCCATTGGGCATCTGCCACGCTCAACAAAGCTGAGTACCCTGTAGTCCTCCAAACCATCAACCCCACCAAACCACAAATAGATCCCATAATTGCCCGACTGGTACTTCAGAAGGTATTGGGAATGCCTGATAAACAACGCGTAGAAGAGGAACTATGGCAGGAATGTGACCTAGAGACGACAAGACTCTGAGCCACCACCTCAACGGAATTAGCCATTGAAGCTCAGCAATACATGGAAAAGAAAGCTGTTCCCAAAGAGTATGAGCGACATGTCAAAATCTTTAGTGAGGAAGAGTCCCACCACTTTCCCCTCTCCAAGCCATGGGACCACACTATCAAGTTTAAACCAGATGCTCCCAACACCATGGACTGCAAAGTCTACCCCATGAGTCAAGTGGAAGACAAAGCCCTTAAGGAATTCATCGACGAACAACTGGCCAAAGGATACATCAGACCATCAAAATCCCCGTACGCATCATCCTTTTTCTTTATCAAAAAGAAGGATGGAAAACTACGCCCCGTACAGGACTACCAGAACATCAACAAATGGACTATACACAATCAATATCCACTCCCTCTCATACCTGAACTCATTGCTGACCTTAGCGGAGCCTTCATATTCACCAAGCTCGATATTTGCTGGGGATACAACAATGTACGCATCAAGGAAGGAGATCAGGAGAAAGCAGCATTCAAGACGTGTTATGGACTTTTTGAACCCACAGTAATGTTCTTTGGATTGACAAACTCCCCAGCAACCTTCCAGACAATGATGAATGAGATCTGTAAAGATCTTATCACTTATCATGAAACAAAGGGGACAGTCATCAGGGTATACATGGACGACATTGGCATCACAACACGGTCTAACGAACAAGCACATATCGACGCAGTACACGACGTATTGGACCTACTAGAACAAAACGACCTTTTTCTCAAACTGGAGAAATGCATCTTCCATGCTCCCAGCATTGATTACCTGGGGGTAATCATTGAAAAGGGGGTGACTCGCATGGACCCTGTCAAAATTTCTGGCATCAAAGACTGGCCCACCCCCAAAAACGTCAAACAGGTGCGATCCTTCCTAGGCTTCTGCAACTTTTACTGCGCTTTCATTCGAAATTTTGCCACCTACACACACCCCCTCAACAAACTCATGCGCAAGGACACCGAATGGACATGGACGACAGCAGAACAAGAAGCATTTGACAAGATCAAGAAACTTGTCATGGAAGAACCGGTACTCACACACGCAAATCTAGAAGAACAGTTTGAACTAGAAGTAGACACATCAGGATTCGCAGTAGGAGCAGTACTACTCCAGCGCAAAGAAGATGGCAAGAGACACCCCATTGCATACTACTCAAACACTCTCAGCACAGTGGAACAAAACTACGACATCTATGACCTAGAACTTCTGGCAATTGTCAAGGCACTTCAGAACTGGCGTCACTATCTGGCGGGATCACCTCACAAGATCAAAGTCTTCTCGGATCATATGAACTTACAATACTGGCACTCACCACAAAAGATAAGCCACCGAGTAGCTCAGGAAGTACTCGAACTTTCTGAATATGACATCGAGATTCACCACATCAAAGGTATGGCAAATGGAAGAGCCAATGCATTATCAAGATGCCCTGACTACAATCAAGGAGAAGGCAACAATGAACAGGTCACAGTGTTACCAGATGAAGTATTTGTCAGAGCCACACTGCTGGATACCACAGAAGATCTGCTTCGAATCAACACCACGATATCAGTACAGGAAATGGAGAAGATCAACCCAATATACACACAAGACGCCAACAAGATACACCCATGGGTTGACCCACATGGTCTCAAACTGATTGAAGGAACATGATACAAAGACGGAAGACACGCAGTTACAGGAGGACTTTACGAGAAATGTGAAATCATCAAGACACACCATGATCCCCCAGTATATGGACATCCCAGAATTAGCCACACCATCAAACTAGTGGAACGATACTACTGGTGGCTGGGACTACGTCAGGAGGTCATGGACTATGTCAAAGGTTGTGCCGACTGTCAAAGAATCAAAGTCAACACCAGGGCCATCAAAGCACCATTGTGCCCAATATTCCCCAAACCAGAAGCTATGCCCTTTGAGACTATCACCCTTGATTTTATCACTAAACTCCCTGTGGCACAGGATTGTGATACGATCCTCACAATAATGGATCATGACTGCACAAAAATGTCCCTGTTTATTCCCTGTCAAGAAGAAATATCTGCGGAAGGAACTGCAGCTCTGTACGTAAAACATGTTTTCCCTCGATTCGGACTACCTGGCAAGATCATCAGTGACCGAGACCCACAATTCGCATCCAAATTCACACGCGAACTATGCAAAATCCTTGGTATTGAACAGAACATCTCTACGGCATACCACCCTCGTACCGATGGACAATCAGAACGCACCAACCAATGGCTAGAACAATACCTGCAATTCTGGATCAATGAACAACAAGACGATTGGATTCATTACCTCCCCATGGCTGAGTTCACGCATAATAACTGGCCTAGTGAAACCACTAAGGAATCCCCATTCCAGCTCCTTATGGGGTATAACCCCCAAGCCGACTGGACAGATCGACCACCCCCTATCCCACAGGTAGCGCTCAGGGTAAAACAATTCAAGGAACTCCAACAGCGTGCGCAATCATTGATGATCAAAGCACAGCAGGGGTGGATCAAAACTAAAGATACGCCCAAGTTCCAGATTGGGGATCAAGTATGGCTGGAAGGATGCCACTTACGTACCCATCAACCAACCGCAAAACTTGCAGCATGAAGACACGGCCCCTTCAAGGTTGTTCAGGTGATGTCCGCAGTCAACTACCGATTAGAACTTCCCACGCAGTGGCAGATTCACCCAGTGTTCCATGTGGACCTTCTTACGCCCTATCGTGAAACACCCATGCACAGACCCAACTATCAGCGCCCACCACTGGATCTGGTTGGTGGCAAAGAAGAATACAAGGTCGAGAAGATTCTAGACTCTCAGCGTTTCGGCAGAAGTCGCAAACTGCAATATTTGGTCAAGTGGAAGGGATATCTGGACTCTGACAATCAGTGGGTTGACAAGGATGACGTATTTGCAGATGACGCAATTCAGGAATTCAAAAATTCTAACCCCGCCTGAGAGACACATATAAGCGCAGGGAAATCCCAAGAGACGTCTCCATCCCCTTCTCCCACTACCACCACCACTCATGCGCCCTTCCTCCCCAGTTCACTTCCAATATGTTGTCGATACCAGTCTGGCAGCTCCTTACCAAACACAGTCCACGCCATTGTCACCCCTGTCGTCTACCCTCTCCCTTCACCAATGAGGAAGTTGTCTTACTTTCCCCACATCATCCCAAGTTCCTTCGCCGTCCCCCACTCTTTATTCTGAGAGCAATCAGCCCAGCCAACTTGGGAGCAACTACATCCCCACCAGAGCGCCTACTCCAGCAAGCGACGAACAGGGTTACGTGCCCAGCCGACCAGCAACCCTGCCAGGACCCAACAAGGGCAGGGATCCATACGACCCAGCTGAGCACCTCAAGACGCATCCGTATTTGCATTATGCCACCCATCTCACCACAACACACTTGGAAACCCCCCCGCTATGCGGACCCACCAGGGAAGCTCTCACACTACCGGTGGGACCTCAATCCATGCTTCGCCGCGATCAAGAGGAGGAACATGTGTTGAAGGCCGAAGATTGGCCGGAGACTCCCTGTTACGTTTCGTCTCGGGCTGTACGGACCGGTTGTGGACTCTGACGCATTCGTGATGACTCGGCGCGTTAGTAGTAATACGTCATGGACTTCGGATCTTACTGCCTCGTGTTGTGCTGACTGATGACCCTCTATTGTTGTACGTGATCGCGATTAGGCTTGCTGACTGATGCTTTATTGTTGTACGTGTTTCGGATTACGATGACGACTGCGCATTCTATTATTAGAGTACGCTACTTATGCTATTGGCTACCTACGAGTTCGAGCGGAGCTGGAACTAGCTCCCTTACTTGTATTTAAGTTCATAGTACTACAGACCAGGATCCCCATCTTGGTCTTCTTCAATTACCACATCTTCCAGTCGTCTTCTGTGCTAGGGACAAGCGAAGTCCCTAAGTGAACTAGCTCCGGCATATCCCTTGCGACCGAAGAGGGATCCCCGTGACTCTATCTCCATCTTCCCTTGTGAATGGTAGATCAGTCGACCGTGACTTATCCGCCCGGTACCACGTGTCATCTCGTCTTCGAATACCTCAACTCGCGCACCGCTCGCCCTACTCATTGTTACTACATCGTCGACAACCTCGAGTGGGAATATATTCGCAAAGTCCCTAGTCCGCCCCCGAACGTTCCCGTACAAGAAACGTTGTATACCTATAGGGACTCCACGGGCACGTATTGGCCCCATCCTGCTGTCTTCCCCGAGCACCCGGACAACCACCGGTTTTACCCACGAGGGAACCCACGTCACAACAGCGTCTAAGTCAGACGAACGTCCGTGGTAGACGTTACATTAAGACCAAGATCCTTCAACGTGGCTTCCGCGGTAACAACCCGCGATCTTTGGATCCCATTCCAACCGTATCATATCGACCGAAGAGGGGAACGCAACGTCCCTAAACAATACCTCAAAGGAGCCTTTTGGCAGACAGAACAAGGAGACCCAGGCTACGTAGTCCTTTACACTTACAAAGACGGCAAAACCGGACTTATCCCGGTAGAATTCAATTTCGACCACACTTGCTGGACAGAGATCAGGTGGGACGAACTCCACGGCAAACTACAAGTCGTCAGACCCGCAGGATCAGGCCTCCACCTCGACATTCGCCAAAGCGAAACGACTACTAGAGACCAGTGGGGACCTATCGACGGACAAGAGGAAGAACCAGCCCGCTCCCCTACTCCCAAGACACCCGCACCTTCCCCATCCTTAGGAAGCAACCCCGAAGAAATCCGTATTCTCGAAGCGCAGGCAGAAGAGGAAGAAGCGCAGTTAGGACTATTAGCTGAGTCCATCCCTACAGACATGACCACCACAGTCACTGAGCAACCAACCACATTCCAGGAACCCGCACGCATCAGTCGTGGCGGAGGACCCCCACCCGGAGGACACGGGGGAGGAGGAGGAGACGACGGAGGAGGAGATCCAGGAGGACCACTCTTCACCGGACCAAATGTGTCAAGTGGGACCAAACCCAAGAAATTTATGGGCAAAGAACCCCTCGTATTCACGGGAGACCGCACCAAAGTCCAGCAGTTCCTCACTCAATGGGAACTGTTCGTGGAAACCAATTACGACAACCCTGCGTTCACTCTCCCCTACCGTAAAGCACTGATCTTCCTCACCTATATCCAAGGGGACCACGTTAACGAATGGGTCCTGTCTACCACCAAGTGGATCAAAGCGTACAAGGCCAAACATGGGCCCTACAACAAGTGGATCTGGGAAGCCATAGAACTCGGCTTCCGCAACACGTTCGCCGATACGCTCGAGAAAGAGAGAGCGCAACAAGAACTCCAGAAGGGCTTCCGGATGGAAGGACAAGACATTGACGCTTAGCTAATAATGGTCTGTGCGCACTGGTGATCCAAACAAAATACACCTGGTCTGTGCACCAGAGGGAGAAATGCCATTGGAGGGCAGAGAACAAAAGAACTGCCTAAAGCAGTTAAGTACGGTATCTTAACAATAAGAACAATAAGAACCTAATAAGGATCTAGTAAATAAAGATAAACAATAACCGGTCCGTATGAGTCCGGAAGTCCAACATCTAACCATAAGGGTCAGATACCGTATATGGAAGGGAATGACTCAATCATATCCCACGAGACATCACACTTCAATTTGTGACGTCTCAACATCCCTCCATGATAGAGGCAGTCCATTTTTGGAGATAAGAATAGGTGGTAGATGGTGATGAGAGCGTGTGTCAAGTTTCAACAAATTCTCAACATAAGAATTGTGCAAGAGTCTTATAGGAGTTCGGGATTGAGATCCCTAGATCACCTGACTTAAAGTGTCATAAAGGACGACTTTTTGAAGTCCAGGGATTACTCCTATAATACAGAGAGAAAGGACTCTCTTCTGCAGAGATAAGATCGAATCTTATTCTGCCTTGACACTTCATCGACAACCTTATAAAGTAGGTCCATCAACCCGAATTTCTGATAGATGTGGATCTTATCCACGATCTATTCTCTCCAAATTTACACCATCCCAACATCATTAACCAGCTTCTCGAAGGTTTCCCTTGGTAGTGGCTTGGTGAGCCCGTCTGCTACCATGTCCTTCGTAGGTGTACGTATTAGGTCTATGACCTTGTTTTCTACGTATTCCCTTACAGCGTGGTGTTTGATGAGGATGTGTTTGGACCGTCTCCCTGTGACTGGGTTTAGGGCTAAGTCTACAGCACCCTTATTGTCACAGTGTAGAGGTATGGGGGAGGAATCCTCATACCCCAGTTCCTCTAAGAACGTCCTATACCACTGGGCTTGATTGGCAGCCTCGCAGAGGCTCATATATTCAGCCTCTGTGGTGGACTGGGCGACTGTCTTTTGCTTTCTGGTGCACCATGAGATAGCGCCATTGGCAAGTAAATAGACATAGCCCGATGTGGAGTGGCGATCTTCCTGATCTCCCCAGGAAGAGTCACAGTAGCCGTGAAGGCCCACTCCATCCGTCCCTCCAGCGTAGCGCAACGATAAGTCCTTTGTAGTGTTCAGGTAAGCCAGTACATATTTGGCTAGGCGCAGATGCTGCTGAGAGGGGTTGGAAGCGAATTGGCTAAGGCGCGCAACAGCGAAGGAAATGTCAGGTCTGCTTCCAATCTGCGCGTATAGCAGAGACCCGATTATCTGTTGATACTTCTTTATCTCAGAAGTAGAGGCTTGATCTTCATATTTGATCAAGTGAGCCTCGGCGCCAGAGGGAAGAGGGGTATATACTGGGTTGGAATCCCTCATTCCGAACCTTTCAACTATATCTCTGATATAATCTGATTGGTTGATTTCCATGGTGCGGTTAGCACGATCTCTGGTGATGTTAACACCGAGATAAGATTGGATTTCTCCCAAATCGGTCATCTCATATCGACTAGATAGAGACGCCTTCAGATCATTGATCATGTCCATAGAGTTTCCCAGTATAGTGATATCATCTACATATAAGATGACGAAAAGTGATCCACCCCCCTCTTGGAGATGGTACACGTATACTCCTGCATCAGAGTACGTCCGCGTGAAGCCGAGTTCAGTGAGAACTCCATGGAACTGTAGATTCCATGTGCGGGAGGCCTGCTTCAGACCATAAAGGGCTTTCTGAAGCCGGCACACCATGTGTTCGGAGCCAGCTGTGACGAAACCGACTGGTTGCTCCATATAAATTTCCTCATCCAGTTCCCCATGTAGGAACGCCGATTTGACGTCCATTTGGTGGATTTCCCAATCCTCTAGCGTAGCTAACGCTAAAAGGAGTCTTAAAGACTCAAAACGGGCAACTGGAGAGAAGGTTTCGTCAAAGTCCACCCCCTCTAGTTGGGTGAACCCTTTTGCCACTAGCCTAGCACGAAAGCGTCCATCCGCTTTCTTCTTAAAGACCCACTTGCATTTAACCACCTTCCTTCCAGCAGGAAGGGGCTCCAGCCGCCAGACTTGTAGCTTTTCTAGGGCATCCAGTTCATATTGGCATGCCTCTTGCCACTCGTCTGCGTGTTCAGACTCCATGGCCTGCTTGAAGGTCTGAGGATCCCTGTAGCCAGGGGCCTCTGCCGCATTCAGCAAGTCCATCATGGTCAGTCTGCTGCTCCCCTGCATAAATTCGTCATTATCCTCATTGTAGTAGCGAGGGTTCTGACGCCTCGTCCTTGTGCTTCGTCTAGGACGGGGAGGCGACGTCACCTGCTCAGTCCTCGGGCTTCTAGGGGTATCCCTAGGAGGACTGACTTCCCTATTGAAATTAGGGGCAGGGATTGGCTGGGTCACCATAGGTGGCCAGTTTCGCCTTGAGCGTGAAGGTACGGGAGGTGAGGTTGCAGGGGGCGCAGACGGGGGAGTCTGATAGATTGTCTGATCTATTGGAGCTGGGGTGGAATTTGGCGGGGTGCTAGGCTGTTGTGATTGCGGAGGGGGTACCTCCGGCACCTGTATAGTAGGGGGAGCCACATTGGTTTGTGGCGCCTGAGGTGCTGTGGCAACAGCTGGTAGAGGCTGATCAAGCACTCTAATGTAGATTGTACCGCCGGTGGAGTCAAAGACTTCCTGTTCCGGCAGTGGTGTGGTGTATTGGTGAGGGATCGAGTCACCACGGGACGGGAAGACGTCTTCATCAAATGTAACATCTTGTGAAGAGATGAAGCGTCGGCTATGTCTGTCCCATAATTTATAGCCCTTGGAAAGGGCTTCATAGCCCACAAACACGGCTTCCTTTGCTTTAGGATCTAATTTTTGCCGGTTGTGTTCTGGTACATGATAATAGGCTTTGCAGCCGAATATTCTAAAGTATGAGACATCTGGAACTGTACCATTCCAGAGCTCAAGCGGAGTTCTCCACTTGTTAGAACGAGAGGGAGTGCGATTGTAGATATGCACAGCAGTCTTGACTGCTTGTTCCCAGAAACCGAGGCTAAGGCCCGCATGATGAAGCATGCTGGTGCCTTTTTCCATAACCGTACGGTTAAAACGCTCGGCTCTCCCATTCTGTTGTGGAGAATATGGCATAGTGAGGCGATGCTCAATGCCCGCTTCCAAAAGTATGTGCTTGAGTTCATTGTTGACATACTCGCCACCACGATCAGAGTGTAAGGATTTAATGGGCTTATTTAGTTGTTTTTCAGCCCACGCCTTATAGTGTAAGAAGGCGTCCTTAAACTGATCTTTAGACTTCATATAGATGACGACTGCTGCTTTGGAGAAGTCATCTATGAAGGTGGCGAAGTATTTGTTCCCCTGGATAGAATTACTCTGGAGGGGTCCAACTAAGTCACTATGAACTATTTCGAGGTGATCCTCGGCACGCTTTATGGAAGGAGGGAATGGAAGGCGGCTGGATTTACCTAGTTCACAACCAAGGCAGGGTCCGGCTTCCACTGGGGCATTTGATAGGACGAGGCCTTTTACAGCCTCAGGAGCATGCCTCTTCAGCGCTTCTTTGGACATATGGCCCATGCGCTTATGCTAGACATCTAGGCTAGCAGATGCAGTTACTTTGACTGAATTTAATTTATGACAGTCAAGCCAATATAAGTTGGCAGCCCGATGTCCTTCCGCAATAGTCTTCCCTTTATATCTGATTGCGAAGGAAGTGGAATCAAATGAGACTAGCGCGCCTTTGTCAGCTAGGGCGCTAGTGGAGAGGATACGCGAATGCGTATTTGGGAGATGCAACACATTTGAAATTTTGAGGTCATAGCCTCTATTGGTTCGGATAGTAATTGTACCCGTTCCAGCACTCTTGAGTAGAGAGCTGTCACCAAGCAGAACTTCGATACCTTCATGAGGTTCATAGGTGTCGTAGTCTTCGATATGTGGTGTAAAATGTGTTGAAGCTCCACTGTCCATCATCCATCTTGATCCCACTTGTGCGTGTTTAGCGCACATCATGTAAAGGGAGACTTGAGGTGCCTCATGCACCTCCTCTATTTTTCCAGAGCCGTTGACTATGGTGAATAGTCGGCTCTTAGGTACAGGTATGCTATTTAGTCTATCTGCCGGTACAGCTTCCGGCGTCCCAATCATGGCGTTCTGGGCAGCCTTGCGCTGCTGCCCAGCCTTCCCCTTCTTGGCGTTCTCCTGGTCCCTTTTTAATTTGAAGCAGTCCGGCTTTTTATGGCCGGACTTGTGACAGTAATGGCAGATTATATCCGCCGAAGCGGAACTGCCGGAATTGGGCGATGATTGCGCCTTTGGGGGGCGCGAACCAGAGGCCCGTTTGATAGGGGCCACCTTGTTAAGGGTGGCGGAGGGACCGGAGAGTCGAGACTCCTCATTGATGAACCTATTGATCAGGTCCTGAGGTAGTAGATTGGCAGGGGGGCCAGTGGCCAGTATGGTGCCGGCGATAGTAGAGTAGGAGGGGGGTAGCGCGTCTAGTAGAATAAAGGACATTTGCATGTCCGAGACCGCCATTCCATTCTCCTGAAGGGTATTCCTCAAGTCCAACATCTTCTGGAGTTGAGGGAGGAAGGGACGTCCTTCCTGCAGCTTGGTGTTGACCAAGCCTACCCATAAATTGAAGGTGGCCATAGAGCCAACGGCACCATATAACGCCTCCAACTGTACGAATTTGTCATGCACAGTTGGGAAAAGGATTTGGGACGTAATCCCAGATAGAACTTCTGTGGTAACAGATAGATATAAGAGGCCAATAATGACCTCCTCTTGTTTGTTCCACATGGCCAACATGGCCAGGCCTGCGTCCATAGGGCCGGTGGGACCAGCAACACCTGCTGCAAGAGCAGGGTGCTGGGGGATCGCACCAGGGCCGTCATGAGTGAGGTGCCTAGAGCAACCATTCATCAACATGAGGGACGTAAAGGTCTGTGCCCAGGATTGCCAATTTGTTCCATCCAACTTGGCGAGTTGGACGGACGGGGGGAAGGTAAGGTTGAATGAAGCCATTTGAGATGTTTAAAAATCTGGTTCCGAGGAGCAGTCAGAACCAGTCCAGATCTTGATTAGGAAAGGTAGCGGTCCAGCCATAGGAGCGCTATAACTCCGTAACACTCAAGGTGTCACGCCCCAGATGTGCGACTTTAGGGGATACTACTTGGATAAGTACTATGTAAATATGTAAACCCCGTTTCCTGTCTGCCTGTTACCACGAGGACCTTATAAGAAGGGCAAGCAGTCTTAGTGATAGCTTTAGTCAGGGTCAAGCAGAGTCACGTCTGAGGTACTTCCCGGCGAAGGGTTTCCCGGAGATCGCGTCCTAACCTTTAGGCCGTCCTCAGGGGCTACTCAGGTTCACTGGTAGACAGGTGGGGCAGTGCCCTAGAGAGGAGCTGGCAGCAAATTCCAGATAGAATGATGGGGATCAACTCCCACAACAATTCTAACCGTCGTCTGCGGAGTCTCTAGACCAGACCAATAAGGGTCTTAGCACTGATGTATAGTACTTTTACTTATAGTAGCGACCTCTAGTTGTATCAGAGGGAAGGACTTCTGGGTTTGACTATTAACCAGGCCTTCACACCCCTTAAAGAGACCCAGGTATTAACCGAGTATCTCCCAACCATTAAGGTGGCCTATAGCCGCAAGGGTCTTCCCCTATTGGCCTACTAAATCCGGACGAAAACCGGGTGTGAGAAATTAAGTAGTGAGGAAATGCGCACAGGGGTACTTAAGGTCGCGTCTGCTGACTTAACAGCTCCCTAGCGCCTTTCGCGAGAACCTCCTTAAGAGGCTAGCCAATATGGCACGACAATCATAATTGCCGGTGGACGAGAAAGGAATGTGTCGAGAGAAGAGGATAGATGATGCTCACTGAGGGGAGTAAAGACGACAAGAATGTGGTCGCAGAGTGAGTCAAGAGACACGTGGTAGATCTGGAGACACGGCTGTTAGTATGAGCGTCCAGGGCCCATAACCTGTTGAGCGGGCAGCACTAACAGCGAGGTAAAAAGAGCAAGAGCTAAGGACAAAAGCAACTTCAGAGGTAGAAGTAACTCTATTGGCAGCACTACACACCTAAGGACAAAAGCACTATAGTAGCGTCAGTAAGGTAGTGAGGCTTAGAGTATAAAGGGGCACTTACACTTCAGAGGTAGAAGTAACTCTGAAGTGTGAAGGCGAAAACAGCAGTCCTTATATACAGGACGCTTAGCTAATAATGGTCTGTGCGCACTGGTGATCCAAACAAAATACACCTGGTCTGTGCGCCAGAGGGAGAAATGCCATTGGAGGGCAGAGAACAAAAGAACTGCCTAAAGCAGTTAAGTACGGTATCTTAACAATAAGAACAATAAGAACCTAATAAGGATCTAGTAAATAAAGATAAACAATAACCGGTCCGTATGAGTCCGGAAGTCCAACATCTAACCATAAGGGTCAGATACCGTATATGGAAGGGAATGACTCAATCATATCCCACGTGTAACGTCTACCACGGACGTTTGCCTGACTTAGGCGCTGTTGTAACGTGGGTTCCCTCGGGGGTGGAATCTGTGGATATCCAATAGTGGGAAGACTGCGGGATGGGGCTGATACGTGCCGGTGGAGTCTCTATAGGTATAGAGCGTCTCCTCTACAGGAACTCCTGCTGGCGGACTTGGGACGGTGTGGACGTACTCCCACTGGAGGTTGTCGACGATGTAATAGCAGTGAGTCGGTCGGGCGGTTCTAGCGTTGAGATATTCGAAGACGAGGTGGCACGTAGTTCCGGGTGGGTAAGGCACTACTGGCGAATCTACCATTCACGAAGGAAGATGGAGATAACGGTCACGGGGATCCCTCTTGGTCTAGAAGGGATATGCCGGAGCTAGTTCACTTAAGGGCGACTGCAAGCCCTTAGCACAGAAGACGAGTTAGACAAGTGGTATTCGAAGAAGACCAAGATAGGGATCCTGGTCCATACTATCGTGAACTTAAATACAAGTAAGGGAGCCAGTTCTAGCTCCGCTCGAACTCGTAAGTAGCCAATAGCGTAAGTAGCGTACTCTAATAATAGAATGCGCAGTCGTACTCGTAACTCGAAACACGTACAACAATAGAGTCCTCAGTCAGCAAGCGTAATCAGTCGTACGTACAACAATGGGGGTTATCAGTCAGCAGAAACATGAGGCAACGAGATCCGAAGTCCATGACGTATTACTCCCGACACACCGAGTCATCACGAGTGTGTCAGTGTCCACAACCGGGCCGGGCAGTCCGAGACAGAACGTAACATCACCCCCTTTTCAGCGTCAAGCCCCAGCTTGACCACGCATGACGGCAAGCGGGTTGGTGCCTACCTCGCGAAGAGCCTTGATGCGGGCGATCTCCTCGGCATCCTGGTCCGCCTTGGGCCCTCGATGGAGCGAGGCCCGCACGTTCTCGATGCGATCTACCGCATGCGCCCTCTGGAGTCGGGCGACGCACCTGTTGCGCTCGATCTCGATACGCTCCAACTTCATCTGCTCCGCCGCCAACCGATGCTGTTGCGCCCGCCATCCCAGCGTCATGCACCGGTATCGGTGGACTTCGGCCATGAGCGTCGCATCCTTCATGTGAAGGAGCGCCTGGTCGACCGAGTCGACTAATCCTGCGTCGGAGAGCAGGAACGTGAGGTCGTCGTCGGTGTAAGTGGGGGCAGAGGACTGTTCGTCGTAGTAGGGGACAGCGTGGACAGGCTTCCCGTACTGTTGGTCGCATCCGCTGCGGAATGCCAATACGAAGGGGTCGGCGGTGAGAATGAGCTGAGTATACCGGGTGGGCCAAAGACGTTCCTGAGCGTCTCGAATCTGGAAGGGAATGTAATGGACTCCCCTGTTGAACTGGTACCCCCTGGGAGGGGGGGTCTCCGGCCGATCCTCGGCCTCCTGCAGATGTTCCTCCGCTTGATCTTTTCGAACCGAGGGTGGATGTGCCGCCGGTAGTGTGATAGCTTCCCCGGTGGGTCCGCATAGCGGGGGGGTTTCCGAGTGTGTCGTGGTGAGATGGGTGGCGTAACGGAGATACTGATGCGCCTCGAGGCGCTCCGACGGGTCGTACGGGTCCCCGCCTTCGTCGGGTCCCGGTGGCGATGCTGGTCGGCTGGGCACGTACCCTTGTTCGTCGCCCGCTGGAGTGGGCGCTCTGGTCGGGACGTAGAGGTCTCCGAGATGACTGGGCTGGTTGCTCTCGGAATAAACAGTGGGGGTCGGCGAAGGAACTGGGGATGACCCGGGGGAAGGAGGACGACTTCCTCGCTGGTGAAGGGCGAGGGTAGACGACAGGGGTGACGATGGCGCGGATGGTACTCGGTAAGGTGTGGATAGCTCGTCGTTGACGACATAGCGGAAGTTGATGGGAGACTGAGAGCGCATTAGCAGTGAAAGTAGGAGAGGGGGATGGAGACGTCTCTTGGGATTTTCCTGCGTTTATATGTACTTCGCGAGCGGGGTTGGAACTTTTGAATTCCCGAATCGCGTCATCTGCGAACACGTCATCCTTATCGACCCACTGGTTGTCCGAGTCAGGGTACCCCTTCCATTTGACCAAATACTGCAATTTGCGACTTCTGCCGACTCGCCGAGAGTCTAGAATCTTTTCGACTTCGTACTCTTCTTCTCCGCTTACTAGATCCGGTGGTGGGCGCTGATAGTTGGGTCCGTGCGTGAGTGTTTCACGATAAGGAGTCAGGAGGTCCACATGGAACACTGGGTGGATCTGCCACTGCGTGGGAAGTTCTAATCGATAGTTGACTGCGGACATCACCTGAGCGACTTTAAAGGGGCCGTGGCGTCGCGCCGCGAGTTTTGCCGTTGGCTGATGCGTACGTAGGTGGCGTCCTTCAAGCCACACCTGGTCTCCGATTTGGAATTTGGGCGTATCTTTGGCCTTGATCCACCCCTGCTGCGCTTTGATCATCAGTGACTGTGCGCGCTGGCGGAGTTCTTTGAACTGTTTGACTCTTAGCGCTACTTGGGGTATCGGGGATGGCCGATCAGTCCAGTCAGCACGAGGATTGTATCCCATAAGGAGCTGGAATGGGGATTCTTTAGTGGTCTCACTGGGCCAGTTATTATGCGTGAACTCAGCCATGGGGAGGTAATGGATCCAGTCGTCTTGTCGTTCGTTGACCCAGAATCGCAGGTATTGTTCCAGCCATTGATTTGT
This sequence comes from Lactarius vividus, assembly GCA_021527035.1. NCBI lineage: Eukaryota > Fungi > Basidiomycota > Agaricomycetes > Russulales > Russulaceae > Lactarius > Lactarius vividus. Next base: position 8,688 of record JAKELG010000374.1, on the reverse strand, counting down.
GCGTTCTGACTGTCCATCCGTCCTTGGGTGGTAGGCCGTAGAGATATTTTGTTCGATGCCGAGTATCTTGCACAGTTCGCGTGTGAATTTGGAGGCAAATCGGGGGTCTCGATCGCTGATGATTTTGCCCGGGAGTCCGAATCGGGGGAATACGTGTTTGACGTACAACGCGGCTGTGCCTTCGGCCGAGATTTCTTCTTGGCAGGGGATAAAGAGGGACATTTTTGTGCAGTCATGGTCCATTATCGTGAGGATCGTGTCACAGCCCTGTGCTTCTGGAAGTTTAGTGATGAAGTCAAGGGCAATAGTTTCGAACGGCATAGCTTCGGGTTTTGGAAAGATTGGGCGCAGTGGCGCTTTGATGGCCCTGGTGTTAACTTTGATGCGCTGACAGTCGGCGCAACCTTTGACATAGTCCATGACCTCGTTCCGGAGGCCCGGCCACCAGTAATATCTTTCCACGAGTTTGATCGTTCGGACTGATTCCCGGGTGTCCGTATACCGGGGGGTCGTGGTGGTTCTTGACGAGTTCTCTTTTTTCTAGGAGTCCTCCCGTGACCACTCGGCGTCCATCTTTGTACCAGGTTCCTTCGATTCTCTTTAGTCCGTGGGGGTCTATCCAGGGGCGGAGTTTGTCTTCATCCTGGGCGTATACCGGGTTTACCTTTTCCATTTCCTGTACCGAGATGGTGGCGTTGATGCGAAGGGGGTCTTCCGTGGTATCTATTGCTGCGGCCCTGACGAAGATGTCATCGGGTAGTACCGTGACTTGGTCATTGTCTCTTTCCCCTTGATCGTAGTCCGGGCGTCTAGATAGGGCGTCGGCTCGTCCGTTTGCCGTTCCCTTGATGTGGTGAATTTCAATATCGTACTCAGAGAGTTCTAGTACTTCCCGTGCTACGCGGCGGCTTATCTTTTGTGGGGAGCGCCAGTATTGAAGGTTCATGTGGTCGGAGAATACCTTGATTTTGTGCGGGGATCCTGCTAGGTAGTGACGCCAGTTTTGAAGTGCTTTGACGATTGCCAGGAGTTCGAGGTCGTAGATGTCGTAGTTCCGTTCTGCTGCGCTGAGAGTGTTCGAATAGTAGGCGATGGGGTGTCTTTTGCCGTCTTCTTTGCGTTGGAGTAGTACTGCTCCTACTGCGAATCCTGAGGCGTCTACTTCCAGCTCGAATTGATCTTTCAGTTCTGCGTGTGCTAGTACTGGTTCTTCTGTGACGAGCTTCTTGATTTTGTCGAACGCTTCTTGTTCCGCGGTTGTCCATGTCCATTCGATGTCTTTGCGTGTGAGTTTGTTGAGGGGTCGTGCGTGTGTGGCAAAATTTCGAATGAAAGCGCGGTAAAAGTTGCAGAAGCCTAGGAACGATCTCACTTGTTTGACGTTTTTGGGGGTTGGCCAATCTTTGATGCCCGAAATTTTGACGGGGTCCATGCGTGTCACCCCCTTTTCAATGATTACCCCCAGGTAATCGATGCTCGGGGCGTGGAAGATGCATTTTTCTGGTTTGAGGAATAGATCGTTTTCTTCCAGGAGATCCAGTATGTCGTGTACCGCGTCAATGTGTGCCTGTTCCGTTGATCGAGTTGCTATTCCTATATCGTCCATATACACTCGGATGGTCGTTCCCTTTGTTTCGTGATATGCGATGAGGTCTTTGCAGATTTCGTTCATCATGGTTTGGAAGGTTGCCGGGGAGTTTGTCAGTCCAAAGAACATTACCGTTGGTTCAAAAAGTCCGTATTTTGTCTTGAACGCCGCTTTTTCCTGGTCTCCTTCTTTGATCCTGACATTGTTGTATCCCCATCGGATGTCCAGCTTGGTGAATATGAACGCTCCGCTTAGGTCTGCAATGAGTTCCGGGATGAGTGGAAGAGGGTATTGATTGCGTATGGTCCAGTTGTTAATATTCCGGTAATCCTGTACAGGGCGTAGTTTTCCGTCCTTCTTTTTGATGAAAAAGAATGATGATGCGTACGGGGATTTGGAGGGTCTGATGTATCCTTTCGCCAGTTGTTCATCGATCCATTCTTTGAGTGCTACGTCTTCCGCCTGGCTCATGGGGTAAACCTTACAGTCGATGGTATCCGGTGCGTTTGGTTTGAAGTCGATCGCGTGATCCCATGGTTTTGACAATGGGAATCGGTTCGATTCTTCCTCACTGAAGATCTTGACATGCCGTTGATATTCTTCTGGTACCGCTTTTACTTCCGTGTATTGTTTTGCTTCGATGGCCATTTCTGTTGACATTGTTGCGCGCAGGCGGGTGTCCTCGAGGTCGCATTCCCGTTTTAGTTGTGCTTCGATCTTCTGCTTGTTTGGCAACAGCAATTTTTCTAGTACCAATCTGGCGATTACTGGATCTATCCGGGGTTTTGTGGGATTGATAGTGCGAAGGACGACGGGGTACTCAGCTTCGTTTAGGGTGGCCGTGGCCCATTGGATGTTTGGTTGGAACGTTGCCAACCACGGGTAACCCAGTATAATGTCCTCTCCTCCTACGTCGGTGACCAGGAATCGCATTTCCTTCTTTACTCCCTTGGTTTGTACCTCTAGGTCTACACAGTGGGTGATCTTGCCCCCTTTGTTGTGCGTTCCGTCGATGTTCCAGATTTTTCGGTGGCGATCTAGTTCTTTGAGACCTAGTCTCATTCGTTTGACGAAATCCGGATGTATGAAGTTGTTAGTGGCTCCGGAGTCCACTAATGCTCGTTTGTCGGCCATGGCGTAACTTGCGCGCAATGAAACTGGAACATGCATAGATTGATAGCGCGTTATGAACACAGAGTTACACCGTAATGCCCTCACCCAGGCCGTCGGGTTCAGGCGCTTTGAAAATCCTCTCGCCCCAACAAGTCTCTAACCACTAGATCCCTGGCTTCATCGTCAAGGTTTCGAACTCCGTTTATCCAGCTGGTCGCCCGTTCTTGCGGCGTATCAGTGGTGGCGCGGGCGCCTCGGCTACTGCCGTTATCGTCTTCGAATTGGATCAGGGGTTCTTCTGTGACGCTTTGAACTTCCTCGATGAAGGCTCCTCGTCCCTGGCGAGGTTGCCAGTTTGCGTTGGTACGCGGTTTGCGGGGTTGGCGACAGTCGCGCGACATGTGTCCGAGCCTTCCGCAATTATAGCAGTTGATGTTCTTCATGTCCACAACTCCTTTTCCTTGGGAGCGTCCTCCTTGCTGCGTGTACGGAGGTTTGGCGTAGTCGATTTCTTCGGAGCCCGCGAGTCGAGCGCGGACTCTGCCCGGAGTGGTGTCCATGGCATCCGGGTGGTTTCGGAATGCCTGCCATCCTTGGCGTGGCTGCTGGGGACGATTTGGAGCGTTGAAAGTCCTCAGAGAGGTATTGCCTGGCTTACCGGGTCCCGGGGGTTTACGTCCCCCCAATCGCGTTTGTAGGTGCATCCATTTGCGCTGTTGTTCCAATGCTGCTACCTTCCACTGGGCGTACGTGTTTGGGCTGTGGAAATTGTAGGCATTCTTGTAGAGTTCTACTGGTAGGCCTCCTGTGAACTTGTCCAGGACGAGGGAGTCGTCGAAGCGGTATCCTGCTTCTCTCACCGCCTTTTCGAATTTGGCGACGTATGTGTCGATGTCTTGCCCTTCCATGCGGAATCCTTTCTGCAGCTCTTGTTGGGCGCGTTCCTTTTCGAGGGTGTCGGCGAACGTGTTGCGGAAACCGAGCTCGATAGCCTCCCAAATCCATTTGTCGTAGGGGCCGTGCTTGGCTTTGTATGCCTTGACCCATTTGGTGGTCGACAGGACCCATTCGTTGACGTGTTCCCCTTGGATATAAGTGAGGAAGATCAGCGCTTTGCGGTAGGGGAGGGTGAACGCAGGGTTGTCGTAGTTAGTTTCCACGAATAATTCCCATTGGGTAAGGAATTGTTGGACTTTGGTGCGGTCGCCTGTGAATACGAGCGGTTCTCTCCCCATGAATTTCTCGGGTTTGGTTCCGCTGGAGACGTTAGGTCCTGTGAATAAAGGTCCTCCTGGGTCTCCTCCTCCGTCGCCTCCTCCTCCTCCTCCGCCCCCATGTCCTCCGGGCGGTGGTCCTTCTCCGCGACTTATGCGCGCGGGTTCCTGAAACGTAGCGGGTTGTTCGGTGACGGTAGTGGTCATATCTGTGGGGATGGACTCAGCTAATAATCCCAGTTGCGCTTCTTCTTCTTCCGCTTGGGCTTCTAGGATGCGAATTTCTTCTGGGTTGCTTCCCAAAGATGGGGATGGTGCTGGTGTCTTCGGGGTAGGGGATCGAACTGGTTCTTCTTCCTGTCCGTCGATGGGGCCCCACTGGTCTCTGGTGGTGACTTCGCTTTGTAAGATGTCTAGTTTGAGGCTTGATCCAGCCGGTTTGACGACTTGTAGTTTGTAGTGGAGTGCGTCCCACTTGATTTCTGTCCAGCAAGTGTGTTCGAAGTTGAATTCTACCGGGATAAGTCCGGTTTTGCCGTCCTTGTAAGTGTAAAGGACTACGTAGCCTGGATCTCCTTGTTCTATTTGCCAAAAGGCCTCTTTGAGGTATTGCTTGGGGACGTTGCGTTCCCCTCTTCTATCGATATGATACGGTCGAAACGGGATCCAAAGGTCGCGGGTTGTTACTGCGGAAGCCACGTTGAAGGATCTTGGTCTTAATGTAACGTCTACCACGGACGTTTGCCTGACTTAGGCGCTGTTGTAACGTGGGTTCCCTCGGGGGTGGAATCTGTGGATATCCGATAGTGGGAAGACTGCGGGATGGGGCTGATACGTGCCGGTGGAGTCTCTATAGGTATAGAGCGTCTCCTCTACAGGAACTCCTGCTGGCGGACTTGGGACGGTGTGGACGTACTCCCACTGGAGGTTGTCGACGATGTAATAGCAGTGAGTCGGTCGGGCGGTTCTAGCGTTGAGATATTCGAAGACGAGGTGGCACGTAGTTCCGGGTGGGTAAGGCACTACTGGCGAATCTACCATTCACGAAGGAAGATGGAGATAACGGTCACGGGGATCCCTCTTGGTCTAGAAGGGATATGCCGGAGCTAGTTCACTTAAGGGCGACTGCAAGCCCTTAGCACAGAAGACGAGTTAGACAAGTGGTATTCGAAGAAGACCAAGATAGGGATCCTGGTCTATACTATCGTGAACTTAAATACAAGTAAGGGAGCCAGTTCTAGCTCCGCTCGAACTCGTAAGTAGCCAATAGCGTAAGTAGCGTACTCTAATAATAGAATGCGCAGTCGTACTCGTAACTCGAAACACGTACAACAATAGAGTCCTCAGTCAGCAAGCGTAATCAGTCGTACGTACAACAATGGGGGTTATCAGTCAGCAGAAACATGAGGCAACGAGATCCGAAGTCCATGACGTATTACTCCCGACACACCGAGTCATCACGAGTGTGTCAGTGTCCACAACCGGGCCGGGCAGTCCGAGACAGAACGTAACACCACGAGACATCACACTTCAATTTGTGACGTCTCAACAGCCCTCTTCCCCAGCGAACTTCCGCTATGTCGTCAACGACGAACTATCCACACCTTACCGAGTACAGTCCACGCCATCGTCACCCCTGTCGTCTACCCTCGCCCTTCACCAACGAGGAGGTCGTCCTCCTTCCCCCGGGCCATCCCCAGTTCCTTCGCCAACCCCCACTGTTTATTCCGAGAGCAACCAGCCCAGCTACCTCAGAGACCACTACGTCCCGACCCGAGCGCCCACTCCAGCGGGCGACGAACAACAGGGGTACGTATCCAGCCGACCCACTTCACCAGCGGGCCCCGACGACTCGGGAGACCCATACGACCCGGCGGAACGCCTCGAGGCGCATCAGTATCTACGTTACGCCACCCATCTTACCACAACACACTCGGAAACCCCCCCACTTTGCGGACCCACCGGGGAAGTTATCACACTACTGACGCCGTATCCACCCGAGGTTCGCCGCGATCCAGAGGAGGAATCTGTGCAGGAGACCGAAAGTCGTGCGGAGACACCCCCTCCCAGGGGGTACCAGTTCAACAGGGGAGTCCATTACATTCCCTTTCAGATTCGCGACGCTCAGGAACGTCTTTGGCCCGCCCGGTATACTCAGCTCATCCTCACCGCCGATCCCTTCGTCCTGGCCTTCAGAGCTGGGTGCAATCAGCAATACGGGAAGCCCGTCCATGCCGTCCCCTACTACGACGAGCAGTCCTCTGCCCCCTCTTACACCGACGACGACCTCACGTTCCTGCTCTCCGATGCGGGACTAGTCGACTCGGTCGACCAAGCACTCCTTCATATGAAGGACGCGACTCTCATGGCCGAAGTCCACCGCTACCATTGCATGACGCTCGGATGGCGGGCAACAGCAGCATCGATTGGCGGTGGAACAGATGAAGCTGCAGCGCATAGAGATCGAGCGCAACAGGTGTGTCTCCCGGCTTCAGCGAGCACATGCGGTGGACCGCATCGAGAACGTTCGGGCCTCGCTCCACCGCGGACCGAAGGCAAGACAAGACGCCGAGGAGATCGCCCGCATCCGGGCCCTCCGTGAAGTTGGCACTAACCCTCTAGCCATCATGCGTGGTCAAGCTGGGGCTTGACGCTGAAAAGGGGGTGATGTTACGTTTCGTCTCGGGCTGTATGGACCGGTTGTGGACTCTGACGCGTTCGTGATGACTCGGCGCATTAGTAGTAATACGTCATGGACTTCGGATCTTACTGCCTCGTGTTGTGCTGACTGATGACCCTCTATTGTTGTACGTGATCACGATTAGGCTTGCTGACTGATGCTTTATTGTTGTACGTGTTTCGGATTACGATGACGACTGCGCATTCTATTATTAGAGTACGCTACTTACGCTATTGGCTACCTACGAGTTCGAGCGGAGCTGGAACTAGCTCCCTTACTTGTATTTAAGTTCATAGTACTACGGACCAGGATCCCCATCTTGGTCTTCTTCAATTACCACATCTTCCAGTCGTCTTCTGTGCTAGGGACAAGCGAAGTCCCTAAGTGAACTAGCTCCGGCATATCCCTTGCGACCGAAGAGGGATCCCCGTGACTCTATCTCCATCTTCCCTTGTGAATGGTAGATCAGTCGACCGTGACTTATCCGCCCGGTACCACGTGTCATCTCGTCTTCGAATACCTCAACTCGCGCACCGCTTGCCCTACTCATTGTTACTACATCGTCGACAACCTCGAGTGGGAATATATTCACAAAGTCCCTAGTCCGCCCCCAAACGTTCCCGTACAAGAAACGTTGTATACCTATAGGGACTCCACAGGCACGTATTGGCCCCATCCTGCTGTCTTCCCCGAGCACCCGGACAACCACCGGTTTTACCCACGAGGGAACCCACGTCACAACAGCGTCTAAGTCAGATGAACGTCCGTGGTAGACGTTACACTCCCCCTCCCAGGGGATATCAGTTCAATCGGGGAGTACATTACATTCCCTTCCAGGTTCGAGATGCTCAAGAGCACCTTTGGCCCACCCGGTATACTCAGCTCATCCTCACCACCAACCCTTTCGTCCTGGCCTTCCACACCAGGAACAATCAGCAGTACGGCAAACCCGTCCATGCCACTCCCTATTTCGAGGGACAGTCCGCTCCCCCCACTTACACAACCTCACATTCCTGCTCTCCAATGCAGGACTAGTTGACTCGGTCAACCAAGTGCTCCTTCACATGAAGGACCTCCCACTCGTAGCTGAGGTACACTGGTATTGGTGCATGACCCTCGGGTGGTGCGCTCAGCAACATTGGGTGGCCGCAGAGCAGATGAAGTTGGAGTGTATCGAGATAGAGAGGAACCAGTGCATATCCCGACTCCAGAGAGCCCATGCAATCGATCACATCAAGAACGAGTGGTCTGCGCTTCATCGCGGCCCTTGAGCGGAGGAAGACGCCAAGGAGATAGAGGTGATCTGCCACATGCGATCCCTCGGCACGAATCCCCTTGCGGTAATGCGTGGTCAAGCTGGGGCTTGAACCTGAAAAGGGGGTGATTGTAGTGGTATGACAATCGCGCTACGCCAAGCCAAGTGAAAATTGGTGAACTGCTATGGGTGAGACTCGAGCTTGGCGCGGAGATAAATCACGCGCTAGACCTACAGTCGACGTGGAGCAGGTGTACACTAAGAGACCTTTATTCAAGGTCAAAGCACGTGGTGTCACACGGCGGCAGGCTGAGTGGAGAACCAAGAGGACAAGTTAGATTGGAGACAGTAAGGAAGTACAAGAGAATGCGCACCTGAGTGGAGAACCAAGAGGACAAGTTGGTTCCACTCAGGATGCTACAGGCAAGCTTAAGTATCTACTGCGGCTGAGATTAAGTTGGAGCTTGAACACTGTTACTAAGTGTAAAGTAAGTAGCTATGACTAAAGAGCTGACACATTGTGTCTATTAATAGCCTTATCTTTAGTGCTGACTGATGCACTGTCATCAAGGCTGACTACATATGACGTGTCGCTGAGTAAAACCTAATACAGCACGTAATACATGCCTACTAAGCATAATCTAGAGCGTACTAGAAGGTTCTATCCTTATCTACCAATCAACAAAGTCTGTCCATATATAGAATGTGACCATAAAGGGATGTCCCATATATGGGATACTCTCCCAGGGTCACATGATGAAAAGTGCACGATATTTCACGTGACTAACTAGAGAACGTGATGGCATGTCACGTGATCCACAAAAGGTGAAAATGAACG